>JAUYWI010063743.1:0-10036 GCA_034780595.1 Parotoplana pacifica
GATGTCATTTTGCACTTCTGAGAGCAGAGGAGCCGGTTCCTTCTCAGTGGGGATGTGGTACGAGTCTTCTGCTGGTTTACGGAAAAGCTCTGCACAATACTCTTTCCAACTATTTAAAACTTCTAATGGTTCAGTGAGTGCGTCACCATCTTTCTTGTTGATAGCACTTTGTTTTCAATTGAAGTCACTTTTCTTTAAAGAGGCAATATTTCTAAACATGGCTTTCCCTTTATGTAGTCTGTCATATTCATCAGTCATAGCACATTCCTGGTCCAGCCATGCATTCTTGTCCTTCATGAAGCTTTTCTTTATCTTTTTGTTGAATTTTTTGATTTTCTCATTTTGTGTTTGCGGGCATCTCTTCTCTCTTGAATGAGTTTGAAGATTACTCCCCAAATCCAAATATCTGCCCTTCTAGGTCTTTCAGCCTGTCACAAGATCTTAGTGGCAACATTTTTAATAGTTGAGACATAGCTCTGCCAGATTTCATTTGGGTCTTTTGTTTCCTACTCATTCATTGTAAATGCTTGGTTTGTTTCATTTTCAAATTGGGCGCGGATATTTGGGTCAGTCAGTTTGCCAAGTTTGAAACGTTCAATGGTTTTCTTTTTCTTTGTCTGACGGAATTTCATGCAAGATTTTGCTGCAACAATTGTGGTCAGAGTCACAGTCTGCGGGCATCGAGTATGGTGCTGCATTTATTGTTGGATATTATCAATCTGGTTTCTTGTTTGATTGTCTGGCCGAACCCATGTATATTGTCGCTTGTGGTGTTCGAATTGAGTATTCATGATAGTTAGCTTGTTTTAGGACAGAAATCAACTAACCTTTGTCCATTTTCATTTCGCATACTTTAGTATTGAAATCTCCCATCACAATGCAGATCTCATTGGATTTGACTTGTTCAACAACGGACTGTAATTTCTCATAGAAAGCAATGTATGTCTCTTCATCATGATTATTAGTAGGAGCATAGACCTGGATTACGATAATTGGGAAATCTTAGGTATTGAATTTGGTAGTAAGAATGCGGTCGCTAACAGGGTTGAAACTAATGATACTTTGTTTTGTCTTTCCTCTGACAATCAGGGCAACCCCACTTTGGCCAGTCTTTTCTTCACATTTGGGTGTTTCAGCAGGAAAGCTGTATTGGTTTGCAATTGCCTTCTACAGTGTATTTTATTGAGACACCGTCTCTAGCTAGCTGGCCGCTGTCACAGCGAAGCTCATCCGCCCTTAAAACAGGTCTTGCTTTTAATCCTGTGGGGTTGCTGGCCGCCCTCCTCACCAGAGATCTGGTGGGGGGAACCGGTTTGTGTCGCCGATTACCCCACCCACTTTTTATAATTTAATGAAAACACTGAACTTGCTATATTCTCTTGCTGTCAATTTGGATTTTCCAAACACAATAATTGATAAAAGTAGTGAGATGATTAATAACGAACGTTAATACATGGAAAAGGCCTTACTCAGTTGTATCGAATGATGCTTTATACGTTTAGTGGATTTCTTTGATCAAGATAAAGGCAATACCTGTGCTCATAATTCCAGCAGCAAGCGACACAAATGACCGCACAATTTTTATAATATTGTTTGAAATATGGTGCTAGAAAATATTTTTTGTCGTCTAAATATGGGATATCGCACTACGTACGTAATTTTCACTTAATTATAATAGCACCTCACTCTGAATCTGATCAATTCTGGTTCACGGAAAGTTTATTTTAATGTTTATTTTATTTCTAGGTGGCAATTAAGGTAATGAACAAGAATACCATCGGTGAATTGCAAATGGTCAAAGTTCGTCGTGAAATCGAAGCCTCTAAGTTGTTAAATCATCCGTATATTGTGAAACTTTATCATGTGAGTTTGTTGTAAAGCAGTTATTACTTATAGTGTGAATGAAAACTATAATAGATGGCTAACTTCTTTATTCAACTATCAGGTCACCATGATCTATAGTCCTTATTGGGTCTTTCTTTTGCATCCGATTTACAAATACAAATGTATTGAATTCAAGAATATTTTCGGGGGACCCCTTCAAGGGTATTACAACCAACTAACTTTCCCACCTGCGGATGCAACTACGACAGCACGAACTGCCTTAAATTGAACCTTTTTTATTCGGTCAGTTGCAGAGGAAGGACCGTTTGTGTTTGCTGTAACCTGTATAGATGACATTCGATGTCTATTGTCTAGAATAATTGCAGTTTTAGAGATTTATATTTCTAGATCAATTGTCATTAGTCATTAAAAACACCCTCAGAGTTTACTTTTTATCGTTAGGAATTCTACTCATTTTACTACCTTAATCTATTTTTGGTATTAACAGTCTGCAAAAATTCAAACCACGATGTATCATTTCAGAAATTTTATTGGCTTTTTTCTACTTGGCATATACACCTGGTTAAATCTTCAAACTTTATACATAATTTGCGTATTATTACTGTACTTTGCTGTCTAAAATCGAAGTGTTTCAACTTTTGTTGTTTAAATTATATTAAACCCATAAAATATTTCTGAATGTTTTGAATGACTAGTAGCAACACCCTAGTATGTGATCAAAAATTGTTTTTAAAATGTGACAATAGAACTAAAAATAACGTATGCTATTCCGAATTTCGATTTATTTAACCTTTTTCATTTGACCTAAAATAGGAATGTGGTTTCTATTCCGGATTATACAGTACTTACCCTTATAAATAAATTAGAGTTTATAAAAGGGGGAATTATTTGTTTAATAAAAATAGCCTCCTTGACTTGACACTCAAAATCACTTAAGAATGGAAAATTGACATCAATGCTAAAATATCTTTACAAATGGAACAATTTGCAGGAATACAGAATACAACATTTATTAATACTACTGCTACCAACCTTACTAGAACGAAGAAATTGTCAAAAGATCGTTTATCGACACAGGATTGAAACACAGATTTGGGATAATTATTAGTAGCAAAATCATTTCTGAATGAAACAAATGACCAATTTATAGTTGTTAACAAAATTTGTATTTCTATGAAAATTGCTACTCATCGACATTCAATTACACAATATTTATAACTTATTGCTCTATGATATTTTTAGTAGCTGCAATGTCTTTGGCTTCAAAGCTGGAAAGTACCTATTTGGCCAAAACATATTGCAGCTCAAAAAAGATTAAGTCAGAACAGCCGCCGTAGTCTCTCTCCCGATAACCTTTAAAAATACCCTATTGTTTTAAGTAAAGTTTGTTATTTAAAATATGTATATTATTTGTTTTACAATAGCTGAATAAAATGAATTAATTGAGATTTACCCCGGTTAGGTTTGATTTCACTGGTTTTGTGGTTTCACTGCTTGTAACGAAATTGTTTATTATTCATTATGTGGAGAAGATCTGTATGATATTTGACAGCTTTGTTTACATTGCATATTATGGCCCAAGGTCAGCCTTCACTGGAGATTAATGCTTGAAAATTAGTTACAGATTCGTTATTTTGTTTGACCTAGGGCGATAAATAATAACTGCCTACATACCCATAATATGTTGATAATTAAATGTACAGCCCCATGCAAAAAGAAACGCACCGACCTTGAAAGATTGTATTTTTTGTATAAAAAATATATGCAAAGTATTTTCTGTACCAAAACTGCTGCATTTCGTAGTTAAAACATTACAATATATATAAGTGCTATTTTGTTAAGAATTAATCAATCATAATGAGGACCGTTATCACACAAATTTTCAAAGTAGGCGTATTTCTTTTTGCCGGGGCTGTAGGTGTACCAATTATTTTAATTTTTTTAGGTTATGGAGTCACAGTCCAAGATCTTTCTGGTTATGGAATATGCAAGCGCAGGAGAAATATTTGGTGAGATAGTGATAATAACCCTGATAAGATAGCTTGGATAACATAGGTAGTTGTTTATTAAGAAAATGCTGTTTGAAAAAAGTTAGGCAATGGTTACACACATTTATCGTTAAGGGAGACTAAATTATGTGTTGGGAGAATCAATTAATTCTTTTTCAGTCTCTGTCATACAAGAAGGTCGGGTGGCTTGTGAGGTAACCCTATTTCGTGGATGTATTCTCTCCATATTCCTTTTTGTGGACGTGTCAGAAGGAAACCGCCTGATTGCAAATTCTGAATTGTGTTTTGAGTGTGTAATTAGCTGCTAGTATCATTTAATTAATAATGTTCTGCAATTAAAGAACCCGGGGTGTACTTGGCTTTTTAAATGTTATCAGATAATTTTAATTAATTGTTGACATTAAAGGAACACGACACAAAGGTTTTTTTCGTAATTACACAAAGTTAATTAAATAATAGAAGTACATGGCATACTCAAAAGATAGAGCATATTTTGAATTTGTCAATTGGTTGTTATAAATTAGCTTTTGCTAGGGCTTGCTAGATACATATTATAGACTGATTTTACTAGGGTTTGCTACATACATATTATAGACTGATTTTGCTAGGGTTTGCTACTTACATATTATAGACTGATTTTGCTAGGGTTTGCTACATACATATTATAGACTGATTTTGCTAGGGTTTGCTACATACATATTATAGACTGATTTTGCTAGGGTTTGCTACTTACATATTATAGACTGATTTTTAAGATCAGTGAGCTTTTCCGAATATAGTTTCAAAGCATTCAATGTCACCAGAGAATGCCTGAAATTTGAAGAATGTAGAACTGATCTGGCAATATGAACTAGGACCGAATATAGCCGACAATATTCATTTCAAAAGGATTTAAATGTGTAATATTATATCCTTATAGCACACTCATGTTTTCATTCTGATAATTCTTAATTAAACGATTGGCTTTTTCAACTATACTTAGATATATATCTTATCAAAGTTGTATCATTCTTTCGTCAGCCTATAGTTTTGAAACCTTACAAAATATTTATTAATTTACCTTTTATTCTATGGAATCACCTGCTTTGTTTGTTGTTTTACTACACTGTATCTAGTGAAAGAAAACGATGCCGAGAATAAAGTTGCAGCTCTTGAAGCAATTAATTCTTAAAAAACAGACATTTCTATCTATTTGAAACTTGCATTTTTAATTGCAGATTTAGCCTAGACGGGTACTTATCAATTTGCCTAGTATCATTTAGCCTACCTATTATTTTCTGCTAATATCAGTTGTTGCAAATCGCCTACAGAAATTTTGTCATTGGCCTAGCTGTGGTGAATGCATATCACATAATTGAACAGTGTTAATTGAACTTTACGGTTATCTTCTATTGATAAACAGGAAAATGGTAATCGGTCCCACTGGAAATGTAAACCAGAAACTTCGCATTGAAAATTCCTATTACAGCGCAAGGAGACCATACTCATGTACCTGACAAAGCAAAAGTTAAAGCAAAATAGAATTTACACATTGCGAAAGAAGACACAGTAAGTCAACCATGAAACGAGTATTTTTCGATGCTTTCAGTAAAGACCTACATAGTAATAATGAAGAAGCAGTGGATGGTTTATCCGGTCTGAAGAATTATAGAACGAGAGGTAAACGTCTTCTCCAGATTCCACACCAGACAAGAAATAGATTTACAAGGTGAAGAAGAGAACCAAATCCTGATTTTTGGCACTACGCAGAATCTTCGGCATCTCTGCTCAGCAAATGAAATTTACATGGCCGGAACATTTAAGTCAGCGAGTGAAAAGTACAGGCAAGTACAATATCCACTGTCAAGTGATGGCCTACTTTATGGCTGCTATTGTGGTTTGGATCCCAACAAAGGACGAAGTATCGTACACGCGAATGTTCCAACTTCTTCGGCAAGCAACTCAGCGCTATGGTATGGTGCTTCTACCGAATAGTGTACAGCAAACATTTCCTGATACGAGAGTTTGAGTTTTTTCTGTTTCTTCCATTTCTCACAAGATATATGGCGAAAGGTACAGAATCAGAGTTTGACGGTGTGACACAGGGGATTTAACCGCCTTGTTTGCATTTTACTTCACCTTTTTAATACACTCACTGTCTTGCTTGACTTACTTACATTTTTATTTAGACAAGGCGAAATGCCACATTTCTGCCATAGACGAATTAGGACTAGGCGAAATGAGATGACACCGGCTAGACCACAGAGTAATTATTTATTATTCTATGGGCTAGACGTTGTCCATTTCAATTTTAGTAAATCAGAAGAGAAATACCAAACCAAACAAAGGCGTTAAACAACATCTTATTACCAGAGTACATAGTCAGGTTAGAACCAGACACCTCTGGATTGAGAGTCCAGTGTCCAACCACACGACCAGCGCTGTGTTCAAAAGAATAGGTGCTTAGAAACATTCTTATGCCCACAGCAACTACTGGCGATAGTCTGCTATAGTTGGTTGGTACAGAAGCACAATTAATTATAACAATATACACATATTTGGTGCATTTCAAATTTATTTTCAAAATTTAAAGCATTAACTTTTGATGTTAGAGTGTTCTCAGACGCGGATTTAGAGGGGGCGTGTCACCCCTAAAATTGCAAATTGGCATTTATTTAAAGAAATTGTGCTTCAATTTTTTATAGCTAAAGGAGAATTTGGCAATTCTTAAGAGGTGTCGAGCCTACTTGATCATACACGCCCCCGCCCCCTCTAAATGAAAAAGCTGGATCCCAGTTTAGTGAATGAATTAATAATAATTTTGATTAACATAGATATTGATTATTTTCTGTATTAAATTGGAATTAACGAAAATGTTTTTACAAATAATAACAAAAGTTAAAAGCCACAATATTTGCAAAAATATTCTCCAACTTTTGGCACTAAGCCAGTATCATAATCATGAAACTAAAAAAAATTACAAATTAAATGAAAAAGTAAGTGGCGTACGTAGTAATATATTGACTAAATGTAAATTGTTGAAAAGAAGCCTGAATCTAAGTTCTTTTCAATAATTTTCATTTAGTCAATATAGTACTACATCACTTATTTTTTCAATTAATTTGTTTGTAACTTATAGATTCATTTAATTTGTAAATTTTCTATAGTCTTGGCAATTTACAAAAACCGTTTGGAATTTCTGTTTTTTAACAACAAAATTTGATATTTTAATATTTCTTTTGTTTGACTACTTGGGAACATTGCAGACTATATTTTCCTCATAATAACAATAGGAAATCATTTCATATATCACTTGTGCATTAAAAAACTATTCTCTATTATACTGAGTGCATTTACCGTTCTCAAAGCTGCAGAATTTTTACAATGTCACTAAGGAAGCTGTTTGTGAAATGAGAACAATGTCATGTACCTACCTAATATAGGCATCTAGGCAGTTTTTATACTACGATCTTCAGCCTACGGGACGGATAAGGTTTAGATTTTGTAGAGAACATCAATGCCTAGCCCGGTGGCAGCCATGTACCATCATACATGTGGCAAACATGCGGGTTGTTGTTGTTGTTGATAACAAAAAAGAAAAGACTAAAGATTGCGTCGACTGGGTATTGCTTGGTTTGCATTTCGAAACTGATGGTAGGCTTTGATGAATTAGGATGCAAATGATTGATGTCTATCTTTTTTCTTTTATGAACTCAATTCTCGCTGTTATTCCAAAGTACGTTCATGTAATGCCTGGTCTAACATTACACAAGTTGTATCATAGTTCTATTGAATGGATGCCTTGTAGTAACAGTTGTAGTACACTTCTGGTTTGTTTTCAGTTTGAATAAAATTATGCAACGTCACAGATTGTTATAATGCCACTTTTTACGATGCTTTGTCTGATTGTAGTTTTTGTATGTCGTCCTTATTATTGGTAGGAATTTGGTAAAAAACGTATAATATTATGGTTAAATTTTGCTTACTATTAAAGAAATAATATAAAATTAATATCAACAGGTAATTTTTATTGAATACAAAAGTGTAAAACGGTCTTCTGGTTGAATATCAAATTATCTAAATATCTTCAGGATTCACTGGGGAAATGCTATCTCAAAATATATGATTGTATTTTTATAAAATATTCGTATTGTATTACCTGGTGCCACAGAGTCAAGAACGACTCCTAGCGAACAACCAAATGAGAGAACGCTAACTTCTTTTGTTCAGGACAGCTTCTTTTAATTCAGAAAGGCTAACGCTGGTGACCAGTTTTATTTCATCGAGCCACCTGTTACTGGGCCTCCCAGGTCCTCTGGATCCTCCCATCATGTCCCGTTTGAGATTTTCTTCCTTGGTTCTCGTGATATGTCCAAAGTAGCTCAACTTGTTCTTGAGGAACCGAGCATCAAGTGGCAGCGGATTGTCAATCATCTGCAGACTAGTAGTGTTAGACATTCTAGCCATCCAAGGAATGCCAGAGTTCGCATGCTTGAATCTTGTGCAAGTCCAATATTCAGAGGCATTCAAAAGAACTGGGTGAACAAGAGTTTTAACCAGCATAATCTTTAGGTGGGTGCTGATGTCATGGTCTTTCCAGAGTCTTTGGAGGTTGATCATGGCCTTACGGCAGTGTGATTACAGATGATTTCTGCGTGGCAATCATTGAGCCGAGGAAGTTAAAAATACCTCTCTTATTCATTTTTATGTTTACTTTTCTTATAGAAAAAAAGCTCTTAGGGGTACCTTATTACGCTGATTTTTGATAAAATTTGTCAGACTTAATCACCATCATAGTTTGGATGAATAGTATGAATTTCAAATCAGGAAATCATTTGACCTTTAAAGGCAAAGGGGTCAAAATGGTCTATGTTCAACGATTCTATAAAGACTGAACCTTCTAATTAGTTTTCAACAAAGTCATTTGGATATGAACACAGTTGACTACAACTTCCTTCAATTTTAGATTACGTACGTCTGCACCAATCACTGCAGGAAGATGAGGCCCGTGAGCTGTTCTGGCAGTGTGTCTGTGCTGTGGACTTCTGCCATAGGTCCGGTGTGGTCCATAGAGATCTCAAGGCCGAAAATCTCTTGTTGGACCATCGACACACAATTAAAATTGCTGGTACGTATCACAGACATCCATCTAAAGACTCTAAGGAAAAATTTAAAAACATTCTGTTTGACCTCTACATTTCTATATTAATTTAATAACTGTGTTTTTATTGAATGTAATGCTAGTCTATGTAGTCTATACCAGTAGTGTGTTTATTTTATATAAATTAGACAACGTAGCAGTATGTACCCACATATCAATACGTACCTATTTTGTGTTTTACCAAAACATGTTCAAACTATTGGGAGAAAACTTGTTCTTGCATCTACTACGCTCAAGCTGCATCATATTTCGCTAATTGTTGCCATTATCCGATCAATATTTGATGAATTATTGTTTTAGAAGCAAAGAACTACTTGACAAGACTGCATTTTCACTTTCTAATTGACATAATATTTTATCTTATCCTACCAGGAGCAGACTGTACCTACCAACCAGTACAGCGACATGACAATAGAAAACCGACTCCTTTATAGTTGCTACAATAGCTACTTCTAGTGGTTTCTAATTAGAATATTGGTTTGGTAGTTTTATACAATGTACGTCAGAAAAATTGGTTGCACAGTTATGAGTTATAAATTCCTTAAGCACTTAATAGGGTCACTATGATGGAAAAGGTTTTTTTCGATTCATTTGCGGATTGGATGTTTAAAAATATCACAAATATTTTTTGAAAGTTTTAATTTATTTTGATAATCGAAACTAATTTATATATTTGATAGTTCTATCTTCGTGCTACAGATGTATATAGTAAATGTGAGATAGGAAAATGGCATTTGAATTATGACACTTTGAGAAATGATTTATATTTTATAGGCTTTTTTTTACCGATAGCATAGGGAAGCAGAAAAAAGTTGCATTTTTTATAACAATAATATGAAAGATATTTACAAAACATCAAGGAATGCACACTAAAGTCTAACCTTCGGCTTGGTCACCTTCCAACTTGATGCATTCATGGCATCGTTCAAGGAAGGACCTGTAAGAATTTACGAACATTGCTCTTGAGAAGATTCCTTTTGGTAGTTGATGGACAGTTCTCGGAGTTTCTTTGTATTCTTTATCTCGTAGTGCTCCCCATAGG
>JAUYWI010063754.1:0-27011 GCA_034780595.1 Parotoplana pacifica
TCGGTCTTTAAAAGAATTGTACTCGAACTATAGCTATGACTTCATAGTTGCAGTTCGTATTTTATTATTATTATTATAAATACTGAACCGATGCACATTTTATAAATGTACATATAGTGATATTTAAAAAAATGTTCTATGTTCTATCAACAAAAAAGGATTTCTGTATTCGGTTCATTTTATAAATGTATAGTGATATTTAAAAAAAATTAAATTAATGACTAAAAGCTAAAACATGGACCCTCCAGAAATCAGGTATGGGGTCGGAAATTTTGTACCCACTGATTTTCTAATATACTGATATAAAATCTATCCCACAAAAGCAACAAAAAATAAATTTAGCTTAAAAATCCTACGGGAGGCTTTTTATTGCATCTCAGACGGTTCCTGGTGATATCATGCAGGAGCTTCCTCCATTTACTACGGTCACGGGCCAGCGTCGTCATCTCTGTCAAGTTCACTGATGAGTATTTCTTGATTGTTTCCATCCGGGTAATCCCTGCCTTGTTCCTGTGCATCTTGATGACATAATGTCTTTCTCCAGACATCCATCCTTCCGAACAATATGACCAAAGTATCGTAGACTTCAAAGAACAATGCGAGCCTCCAAGGTTTGGACACATTTGATTTGATTGTCAATCCAGAAGTTTGTCCGACGATCAATCCAGGTCACGTTCAACAATTTCCTCCAACACATCATCTCAAAAGCATCAATTTTTCTTCTATCTTTACTCTTCATGGCCGATGTTTTTGCACCATAAAGAACTATTGGAAAGATAAGAGCACTAACCAGTTTAGTTTGGATCGAAGCATTCTTATCATCCCAGATCTTTTTCATACTCTTCATGGCAGCTTTCCCAAGTCTAACTTTTCTATTTATTTCCACTGAATTCTCATTGTCTCTATTGACGAGAGCTCCCAAAAAGTTGAATTGTTCAACTACCTCATCTGTTTCACCTTCAAGATCAACAGCCATGTCTTGCTTAAAAGTAAATAAATCTGGCCAAGGATACAAAATTAATAATTAACTTTGTCCTAAAGTGTGTGGATTTGTTGTGCTGGTGCTAATATAGTTGATCTTGTTTTTGTAAGACCATAGTTTGGTTTGTTGAATTAACTAACTGGATGCAATAGTTACAAGGCAGTTTTAGAGGGGGGCAATGCTGACTGTAGGCGAACTATTATAAAGTCTAAAACACCGAATATGTTATGGACACACATATATCTACGTTATGGAGTATCCTTATATTTGAAAATTTAGCAGAGAAGAAAACTAAGTTGCCTTTAGCATTTTATTTAAATTTCAGGTTCAAACCATTCCACTAAAACACAATACATGCCAATACAATATTTTTTTTGATAGCATAATTTTTATTTATTTTAACATTAAAGTACCGGAATACTGTGGATAAGTCACGAAACCATTTCTCTGATTCAATCATAGCCACAGAGGGTCGACAATTCATCGGCGTCCTGGTTCACCTTTCACTCCAGGCAATCCTGTACGACCGTCCAATCCAGGCAAGCCTGGCATTCCCGTTTCACCCCTTCCCCCTTTGTTACCGATCGATCCTTTTATTCCCATGATGCCCGGTAAACCAATTAATCCGGTAGCTCCACGATCTCCTTTGGGTCCCATAGGTCCGCGGATTAGCTCGGCCTCTGAAATTGACAGGGAAATTGCATTGGTTGATGACAATTAAAGATAAAGGGATGTCACCGGCATTACTAATTGCGACGAGGAAAATCTTGTATTGGTACAAAACAGTGTAACATTGTCGAAATACCCAACCTAGCAGCTTACTTTCAAAAAGCAACTAAAGCATTCATTTATTTTGTTAGAACAAATGTTGACTTCATTCAAAAGGTAGGCCACTGCAGAATGTTAAGTATTTTAAAAACTGGTTTGAAAATCAGTGAATCTAATTTTAAATACGTAAGCATTGGCGGTGTGTGTTATTTTTTTCTCTGATAGTTTGACCATAGACAACATATTGATTTTGCATAGCTTTTACATAGAATTTAGCTTCAACTTTCGGAAATTTTAAGCAGTCAGTTGTCTATGGTTTTGACGCGAATAAAATAGGTGCCCTGCTTCTTCTTCAGTGGCGGTCGCGAGGTTGAATGAACCCCATAGGGGTTGGTAAGGTTTACCAACTTTGGGCAGGAACTTGATAGCAGTACAGTGGTGAGGTCGTTGTGGAGAACTTGTATGTTAGCATCAAGACCAGGAATGCTTATGAGAGGCTCTGTCCAAGCTCCGCACCCGGAGGAGCAGGTGCTTGAGGTCTTCTGCTTAAATGGTGCTCTCTTTGGCCCTTACATATTAGACTCCAAATTAACTAACAGATGGAAATGAACTAAGTAAATACGAGATTTTGAGCAAAAAGATCTATAGATTGATTTTTTTAATAAAATGATTCTCTGTATATCAGTATAGTCTATGTTGCAATTATTTTAAGGAGTTTGTACGTAAAAATGCAACTTTTCGTATTCTAATGATCTATTTACTCGCTAACAAAGATTACGTAATAAATTATGAATTTTACTGAGAGAACTGAACTGTACTTTCTGAACTCTAATATCTAATATAAGTGAATTCCTAGTTTGATGGGTACATTTTAGTTTTCTCTTTAAATTTTATGATTTGATCACCAACTTCATGTATGTAACATTATCCATGTATGTATATTGTTAAGATTTTTGCAAAAAAAATGCCAAAAAATCAAAGTTGTAACATTTTTAACTCTTCGTAATTACGAAGAAGCCTTATCATCAACTTGATCCCATATCAGTAGTTTTAGGGCTAAAGTATTTTATTTGACGTGTTCATTTTGAATATAAAATGTTAGCAACCACCACATGGCCACCATATTTGCTACAATAATTGTCCAGCCTCTAATACATTCATCTATTGCCTGGTCTCAAGAAGAAGCCCTCCAAGTGTCGAACTTTCTAAAATGCTAATTCCGAGGAAAAAACCTCATTATTGCTCGTGTGAAATGAAATGATTCAATCTATATCAGTCATTCATCAGCACGGAAATTCAATACATCCACCCAAATTGGAGATCGTTTTACATACCCCAATCTTGCAGATTCTTTATACACAAATTGTGTAAACCTTTATTTGTTTTTGATTTAATGTTTCTTATATATGTATATAAAAAAAGAAAACTGACTCGATTATAAAGGCGAAATTGCTACATTTGTTCTACCTTCTGCAACATTCCTACATATTATAATCAGTTATTTCTTACCTGCAACAGCTATCACCAAGAAAATCAGAACTCCAAGAACTTTGATCATGTTGTTGATGTGGCAACTGGAATAGGAATGACACGACGCTGGCCAAAGAGTCAGCTTATATATCATTGAAATTAGGATTGATTGGTTGATTGGTAGCAAATACTTGCAGCAATTTGTTCAAATTATGTGCCAATTTGTTTATGAAAACTCATTTATCCAAAGTGAAATGCAATAAATCAAAGTTGATACACAAATTGCTAATTGCTTTCAAAACAAAACAATTGTCTGCATTTTCTGGGAATATAAATTTTCATTATACAAATTTCTGTTAGACTCATAGTCAATTATTTTTGATAAGACCATTTTACATAAAATTATCGCGGATACTCTGTAATTTGAATGTGCAGATATATGTAAGTACATTATTAACTCGTAATTCTATTTCATTGTGTGTTTTGTACAGGCAGAAAGCTGTTATTAGAGAATAGGTTTCTATAGAATAATAATTTCAATTTAGCACAATACCTCAGATCCACCTTGAGTTCTAAGTATACATTTTGTGACGATATTGTACATAGACAAATATTTCTTTAGTTTAAAAGGCTGCAAACCACAGAGTGATAATTATACAGAGATCCGACTCTTTGTAAATTTCATCATCATCCGGTGCCGTCAAGTCGCCAGCAATTCATAGCTATCTCGTCCACCATATGTCTCCAACCAATCCTGTTCTTTTCTTGGGATGCAATTTCATTCCAACTAATTGCGGCGATATCCTTGATGTTATCGATCCTCTTCTTCTGTCACCATTCGTTTTCCATAGGATGATGGCTTTTTCATATTGTTGTTATCTCTTCTGAGAATGTGGCCAATATATTTGAGTTGTTGTCTTGTGATTCTTGTTTCAAGTCTTTACAAAACTGTCCTGGTTATTTTATCCGTTGAATCCTGAATACCCTGGATATTTTTTGTTGTTGAATATCTGTTAGAAACCCTGACTCAGACATTTGGATAGATGAAAGTTGGGCTAACTCTTCACATGAACTTGTTGTCACGGAAATGGGTGACTAAAATCTTTCCTTACATAATCCTTATGGGTTTGTCATCCTATATTGCGCACTTGGAATGAAGGTTCTCAATATTTGAAGGCCTAGAGACAGCTTTATGCACTTTATCTGAGTTCTGGACTGTCCAAATTAAATAATTGAGATTTATCAACTCTATTTGGTGTATGTACTTTGAACTTGTAGTGCTACTTGATGAGTCAGTCAATGCACACTATCTTGGTTGTCATATCGTTGTCCTGGTGTGCCGGACTGATATGTCTACACTTCCTCCACTGTGCAGGCTTGTAGGCTGGTTGACCTTCTGTTTGTTAGAAACATGTGCAACCAGGATCTGATTGTCATTAAGTTGTTGATTTATAAAAGCTACCATGACTCACATTTGGACTGGATTGACTGCAGACACTTGCAATGATATCTAGAGAGGTTCCGCTAGTAGCCAATTTGGTATCAAAGTTTCAAAAAAATGATTCCGTTTTTATGTGTTATTTTAGAAGGGGCGGGCTGGGTTGCCTGTATTTGAAATACTAAACAATTTACATTCTTTGTTTGGAATAAATGTATGCCTCTTGTAATGAATTGTCGTTCTATGAGAGCCTTCGGTCTTGATTTCTAAAGTGTTCAATTGTAGAACTTTGTTTGTCTTATCTATTAATAGTTTTATGTCTTTTGTTTTGCATTGTAGCTCTGTAAGCCCAGGTTTTGTATTGTAGCGCTTTGTTTTGTATTATAATTTATTATCTTTATCTTCTAGCTTTAAAATTGCCATTGTTTAGTATTATAGTTCTATGATAGTCCTTTTTGTATTGCAGCTCTATGATAGTTCTTTTTCAATTGTGGCTTTATGATAATTATTTTTGTATTGTAGCTTTATATGATAGTATTATTTTGTATTGTAGCTCTATGATAGTCCTTTATTTTGTATTGTAACTCTATGATAATTGTTTTTGTATTATAGCTCCATGATAATATTTTTTGTATTGTAGCTCCATGGTAGTTCTTTCTTTGTATTGTAGCTCTATGTGAGTCCCTTTATGGTGGTAGTGGATGACCAAGTGGCCAGCATCGTGATCTCAATCAGAGGCACCCTCTCCTCCAACGACGCCATGACCGACATGGTGGCCAAGGCGGAGTCCCTGGCAGCAGCTGGACTGCCCGAGCACAAGGCCCACTCCGGTATGCTCGCATCCGCCAAGTACATCGTTGACCATCTGGAGGAACATGGAATACTCAAGGAGGCTTTTGAGAAATATCCGGTGAGTTTGTTCAAATGGCCCAAACCTAGTTTCTTTATTGATTGCGACAGTGAAGTCATAGCACTGTCTGCTGGTCAAAGTTCTCCACTGACCCGGGGTTCTCGTAGAAGTTAGAAAGGGGGGGATCACTCTGTCCGAAAATTCGAAGTCTTCTCTGATAGTACCGGGGACATTCCTGAAGCCCGTGTTTCACATTGTCTTCTTCCATGTGGCACTCAGGGCATTCTGAGTCTTCTCCGAAGAATTTCGCTCTGTAACTCTGTATTCGTAGGAGCTGGTGTATGGGCGGCCTTTTCTGCAAATAATATGACTGATAACCGGATTGTCAGGGTCCCCTGTTGTGATGACAGCTGCACTCCCACCACTCCTTTTCACTGCTGATGCTGAACCCTCTGTGTACACAATTGTCTTTGCTTTTCTGTATCTGTGTATCTGATGGTATTGATCGCATCTTCTTTCAGTTTCTTCTTCTCTGTGGCTTTTGTAGACCTAACAATAAGATCTTTGTGTGCCTTCCAGACATTGATAAGTCTATGGCGGTGTCCTTTCTTGTAATAACGCTTCGACCTCTAGATTCCCAAATTTCTCTTCTATCCCTGCTTCTGTTCCTGCAAACTAAATGTATGAAAGTTAAGCTATTATGTGCTACTTACGTTTAGTTAGTAATGAACTTGTTTCTGTGCCATTTTCGTGCCTAGGTATAACATATTAACCTTTGTTTGATAAACCTCTGAGCTATACGCATGAACAAGCTGGTTTCTGAGCAGTAAGAGGCACCTCAAAAATTCTATCAATTCTGCAATCTGTGATTGAAAAGATAAATGACATGTTAGATGGAGCCATCATCACCTTCATTGACTTTAGCAAAGCATTTGATAGCGTTAGCCACAATTAGCTCTGGGAAATCTTACAATGTTTGGTTTCCCAACTCATATTATTTGGTGAAGGCACTCTATCATAACCCAACCGTAAAACTTAGGTGAAATAATGATCACTCTGAAGTGTTTCCTGTCGATAAAGGTGTACGACAGGGATGTATCTCATCACTACATTTTTTTAGTAAGTACACTGACAGATTATGAGAGAAGCAGAAATTGAGGAGTTTAGCATAAAGATCGGTGGAAAGTAACTCAACAATGCTAGGTATGCTTGATTTACAACTTTGATTGCAATAATCAGAGAGATGCAGGACATGATTGATCAAGTAAATAATGCTGTAAAGAGGCTCCTCCTGAAATTGAATTAAAAAAGTTATGCGAATTAGAACAGAGCTATCAACAAGGAAAAACGCAAGTGGATGGGGAGACATTGATGAAGTGGATAGGTTCAACTACCTAGAATCGATCAAGAGAATGAATGATGGAAGCTGACTGGTGGACATGAAAGCGAGAATTTCTAGGGCGAAAACAAAAATGTACGAGATGATCTTCATTTGAAATGATCGTGCACTGCCAACTCAGTTAAAAGTGAGGTTGGTGAGAGCCGTGATCTGGCCAATCATCTCCTATGGTGCAGAATGATGGATCTTAAACCTGGCTGAGGAAAGGCTATCAATACATCAGAAAATGGTCTGGACGGAATAGCATGTCGTCATCATCATCATCATCATTACCTAATAATGACTACAAGAATACATTTTTTATTTTAAAAAAATACCTCTTTTTCAAACATTGGCGACCAGAATGACCTATTTTAGATGGCCATCACGTGGCCTCAAGTTGATGAAAAAAATTAGTTCAAAAGTTGGGAAAGAAAATTGTGACAAAAATAAAATTTAAGCTCAATTTGAGCTACATGTCAATAAGTTCTGGGGGGTGTACACCCCCTCCCCATCAGCGAAGGGTTAATAGCAAACCTACTATTATGATTTTCAGTCAAAGGTATATTAGACTGGCCAATATTGTACAGACCAAATTTTGGGCCGATTTCCTCCTTATTTAGAAAAATGTTTTTTTATGCTAATAGACAATTTATATATCATAAAATATGATATTTCAAATTGGGCTATTTCAAAAAACCAATGACATCGATTTAAAATATGTTAGTTATCGAAAATTAGATCAATAAAAATTCACATTGCTTCATTACAATAGCAAGTAAATTATGATGCCGTTTTCATACATTTGACCTACCTATATTAGTCAGGTCAATGTATATCTTCATATCTATAAATGATAGTGGTATTACTAAAAACAAGTATTTGTATATTTTCGTTTATTTCATTATTATAATTAAAAAACATCGATTTTGATCTTTTAAATCACATGGCCGATTCAAAGGATGCCGTGAAAAATCCTGGAACCGCCTCTGAAGAGATTTTTTTTAAATGACTGTTGGATATTCCATTGAAAATTGACAATGTAGTAGGTTCTTTCATTTTTTATTTAAAGAAAATATATGAATTATTATCATGATAAGATTTTATTGATAATTGCAATGATAATAATAAGATTTTTAGTAGATAATTCTCATTAGGTACATTATAGTTATATCAATTTAAATTAAATTGGGGTTTTGCCCAGTTTTTGTCAGAGAACCCAACTGTTTAAAATCTCTAATATTGTCTTTCTTATACTAAAAACATGACATGTGTACAGCTTTTATTTAGATAGATTGTGGAACAATTTGTATTTTGCTTATTAAAGTGATGTTTTATAGAAATGAAGCCTACTCCTTATCATGTCTTTTTACGTCATTAGATACACCATGTTAAAAACCGGCTGCTATTTAGGTATTTCTTATTGTTATTTATATTTATTGAAATTAAAACGAGGAAGTAATTAAAATAATGTATTCCCAACAGCAAAGTGAAAAGCAGATTTTCCTTTTATTTACTTGCCTAACTAACTTATGCATATAAAGGTATAACCAACCACTAGACCATAGAAAATGGATTTGTATTACCTACTGTTGAATACATTTTTATGCGCTAGACATATTCTATACATTTGATTAAAGCACATTGTTAAGAACTAAAGGGAGGAGTGTTAGTACCTACTTTCCCTCAAAACACTAATGTAATTTTCATGATTTTCCTGTAATCTGTTTGTCTATAGATGTAGATATTTTCGGTGAGTTAGGTAAAACGTAATATACTTGGATGAGAGCAACCATATCGAGGAATAAAATGTGTCTGTTTTGTTGAATGATATCATTATCAGATGTTTTAAGTCCCCTGAAAATGTACATTTAATTATCAAAGAGTAAATTTTTCGCAACACGCTGATAGGCATCTTTGTACATCACACAAGTATGAAACAACAATTGAAATATATGGCAAACATCTTTAAACTAAAAGTCACGTAACTATACTTGATAAAATTCATCCATTACTGAAATATAACAAATAATCATGTAAGTGTGGTTAAAATCACCACCTTGACGCAAAACAAGATTTTTTAAAACACCTATAGATGTACGGATTCAATGAAATGGATAGACAGTATGTGATATCAATTTCTATGGGTTCAATAAAATTTACAACTTTTCTCTATTAACTAGAATTCCAAATTTAGTACCTAATAAATTATTTATTTGTGAACTACATACAAATTTTACATTTATATGACCAATGCAAACTGGGGGCATTCTTTGCACTCACCAGTGCAATAAATTCTGAGATAATCTACAACACAACCAATCCTACCCTCGACTAATCAAGGACATAGTCATCGTCGATATGACTTTCAACTTGCTCATGAACCCTATGATTCATCCAGAGAAGATTGTATAATGGAAGCTGGCCTTGAAGCAGCGGAAGAGATTAAATACAATGTGGCTGATGCACCAGCTCCACAGACCCAACGTAGGTACCATGATGCTTTTGGTAATCAGGACATCTCAAGTTGTGCCATTTGCAATCAGATTCGCAAATCAGAAATGCAATGCAAAAAAGATCAAAAGTATGAGTGGATCACACATGTAACATTCTTGTTTTGTTATGTTATGCAGATATAAATATAATATTATGGTTATTAGATTTGTTTTAACATTCAAAAATAAGGAAATTTCATTGAATTAGTTTTCCGTAATTTTAGGATACATCTCATACTTTGTGCATTTCTTCTCATATCAACATTATTGTGCTTCAAATTTAGTAGTTTTAAATAAAGAGTTAATTTTGTATGTAGTTTTTTTATTTAAATTCTGTTTCAATATCAAAATTGAGTGGGTTTTTTCAAAGGTGATTAAAATTACAACCTTGGCCGTTCTAAGGTGGCTAACACCTTGGCCCGCCGAAGGTTAAGTCATTTGATGTGCAGTCAGTCAAATACCAAAGTGTAATAGCTACTGATTAGGTTTGCAAATAAATAATTTATTATTTAAATCTCGTAATTCGTAGAATCCATACGATACATGATAGACCCTTAGTCTTGCTTTGCTATGTCATGTTTAATCATATCAAAAAAAATTGGTAATCTACATGAGGTGTTATGAGTCAAAAAGGTGCTTGATAGCATCTCTGTGATCTTAATAACATGGTCGGTCGCGCCTATCGTTAACATGCCGATGTGGGATTACGTAAAATGATTATCGGTTTATTTTGCCATATCTTACGATCAACTAGATATTAAAAACTGTTATAAGATTGTAAACCACAAAAACTGAACACGTCAGCTTATAATAAATCAGTGTGGCAAAATGTTTGTCTAAAAATGGGAATATAATTTCTAATTGTTGAGAATATTAAAAAGTTGAAAATGTTTATTGGCATGTGAAAATTTATTATGCGCAATTCTTATTAATTTATGTAGCTTGTATTTTTATGCATTTTTGACAAAACTAGGGAATTTTCAGGAAATTTTAACAGATTCTTTTAGAATACCTGAATTTTTAACACAACAAATACCAACAATGATAATGAAATGTTAACGAGGGAAAATAAGTCTTTTTAGCATGAGGTTTTCAATAATATTTGTCTTTATTCTTATTCAGTGCAAGAAACCCTTCTTTTACAATCGAGCAAAAGCAATTGACTTCGCTAAACCTGTGATTCCAGAAAACTGTCAGAGTAAGACCTATGTGGCTCTATTGGCCGACCCTCTGTTTGGCAAAATCAGCGACAGCCGAAATGTCTCCACAGCACACATTCCAACTAATGTTTATGATGGATGTAAGTTTTCTCCTTCCTGATATCAAACGGATATTGACAGTAGTAGGTCGGCTGTCAAATCTGAAGTCATTCTCTCAGGCCGTTTGCTTGGAAATGTGGAGCATGGATGATATAAGTTCTACATAAATTAGTGTTCGCTATGAATTGCACTACCATCAATTTAAAAACTAGTTTAGGAAGTTGTCCATTATTGATTGTTACTCTAATCAAATATGATCTTCTGGAATCCAGGGATTTTAATGAGTATTGATTTTCCATGATAATTGGTTCCTGGTGTATACAAACTATTTATGCAGGGTGCCCAGTAAAACAACGTGAAATTCACTTATTATTTACAAAATTGTCATGTCTCACATCTGCAGCGATGTGTTCCTCTCACCATGGTGGGCATTTTGAACATTACTAACTGAAACCACTGGAGATTTATTAATTTGGTAAATTTGTTCTTTTATATTTATGATAACTGAATTTCCCGGCTTTTTACTGGGAACCCAACCGTTATACTATCATTGTTTCATTTTCATTTGTAAATTGCGACAGATTACTATTTACAATTCAATAGATATTACCTACTAGATTTTACGGAAACTCAACAGATTGCTCTTAACAAATTACCAATCTTGTTGCTAAATGGCACCAAAAACAACTATAATATTATAATGATAAAAAGGCAAACTACAATTAAAAGATTCTGCATTGGGTAATAAATGGAATACTTTTCAACTTTTCTTTTAGCTAATGAAATTCAGAATGTTGCTAATTGGACTTCTGCGATAGATAAAATTTTGCTTTCAAACCTCCAAGCTAATCCTTTACTCAAATGGCAATATTTTGGAAGTTCATCGGGTTTTCTTAAGATATTTCCAGGTAAGTGGTTATTCGGAAATGATTAATGTCCAATATGAGTATTAATTTTATTAATTGTGTTCATCTCACTATCTATCATAGGTATTGTATTGCTTGATGCACTGCAATTTTAAAAAAATATTTCAGATTGATAAAACTTCGATAGCATAACAGCAACAATAGAAATGTCATCACACAATTTTAGCATTTTAAGAATACTTAACCGTTACATTGTTCGAAATGTTGTAGTAATATGGTTACATTTTAGGCATCATGTGGCATATTCAGATTGAACACGGGGCAAGTTCAAGCAATATTGTGGACTTTTTTGATTGTCGATCTCA
Source organism: Parotoplana pacifica (assembly GCA_034780595.1). Classification (NCBI taxonomy): domain Eukaryota; kingdom Metazoa; phylum Platyhelminthes; order Proseriata; family Otoplanidae; genus Parotoplana; species Parotoplana pacifica. The sequence goes on from JAUYWI010063754.1 coordinate 11,872, forward strand.
GGATTGGTGAGTTTAAAAAAATTCTTCCTACATTTTCTTTGAATGATTGAAACTTAAATAAAGTCGTTTATGGTGGGCGGGCATATTGGAGTTCCATAATAAACAAAGCTATGGCCTGAACATTTTTTTAATAACCAAGCACAATTCTGAAGTATCCATTTACCACTAAATATTTGAAAGAGCCCAGGACTTTGCTGATCGCCACATTAGAGAAGCCATTTTGATTCTCCGACACAAGCCATCGATTTACCGGGACTCTTGATGGGCCACACATGCAGGGTGATATATTTGTGCTCTGACTTTAATCTGAACTTTATTATTTAATCTCATTTTTTGTTTTTTCTATGTTTCTTTATCTAATTGTCTCTATGATTACCTACATACTATTTTAATCTTTTTTCTCTATGCGTAGGCATTATATTTATATAGAATTATGGTTAATAAAGCTAAAAATTTACTTTTTTTACTTTTGAAGTTTGATCAATTTTATTATTTTGCTTTATTATATTTTTTATTGAAACTAAGCAATGCAATGCATACATAAATCCGGATAAACTCAGAATATGCATTTTAAAGTTTCTGTGTAGAGTTATATGTGCAACCTTCTATTAAAAAGAAGTTACTCTAACTAATGTCATGTAAATCAAAGAACATTTATAGCCTGGCATTGTTATTTTATAAACTAATTTTGTTTAAGACGAGTATAACATTTAAAAACAAATATTGAATACGTAGTACATTCCTCATATGTCCATACTTTCATACTAATTCAGTACTATCATGTTGAACTTCATAAACGTAGTATTGAATACGATAATCAAAAGGCGCCTTCTATCATCACTCGAAGTAAAAAAAATTGATTAAAATAAAATTAATAGCATCGTTGTATCTATTTAGAAAATGCCCAATTGAATTTTGAATGAAACAAAGTCGTCAAGGCAGATGATTTTGTTTCAATTTGAAAACACACCGATGCCTACTAACTAACTATTGAGAGAAATTAAGATGTTGATCTCTCTATGCATCTGAATTAAATCAATTTAAATGAAACTTCCACATTAATATTGCTGGCAATCTGTCTGAAATTTGGATTGGGACAACTAATGTGTTCATTTTCTGTTTATATGCCATAATTGATAGCATTAATTGCGTATTATTTTATATTAGGTCTGTTGGTGACTTTTAAAATTCACGTTTTTGTGTGTAATTATTATATTTTTATAGAGTTCCATAGTACCGAATAGCCCGTCGAGCTAAAATGTCTAGTTCGTGTTATCGATTGACCAGTAGGATTCACATTTTGACAACCCAAACTACCTACATAGAACATTCTTTCCCAATGTTTATATTCTCTTGTGCATGGCTTTTATGGCTAGGTGGGTGGGTACCCATAGTTAGGAGGTACATGAAAAATGTCTCCGGCAAATTAAGTTGCAAATTACAATTTGCAATATAATTATAATTTCATTGATTATGAGGCTCGACGATTACGTGGACAATTTGAAACCTGTGCATGTCGATAGAATACTAGATGTTGGAAAATAGACTTGTAAGGAATTAATTAATAGCAATTTTCAACTATAGCAATTTGGTTCGTGACTGTGTTGCTCCTACATTACCTACAATTAACAAGACTAAACCTGATAATTATAAAAATACACTATGAAACGAGGTTTTAAAACAATTTTTTAATTAAGTTGTAAAATATTTTTGTACTGAGTTGCATAGTTCGTTTTATACGAAGCCGAATTTGAAACTATCTAGAAAAGTTTAATTTTGAAACAGATAAAGTAATTTTAGGTTGTTTAGAAAAGTTGCCTTTTTCAAGAAATCCACTTAGTCCATAGAATTGAATTTAGTTAATCAACGAATTCAATATCGCATTTAATCCATCCAATGCATGTAGGATTATGTGGAATAAAATCTTTACTGCAGCCAAATAAAAGTAATAAATTTAAAAAAATAAATCTCGCAAGCCTTCGACGGTACTAACGGTTTTCATAATACGTTTATGAAGTCTAATATGAAGATGCTTAAAATCTTCGGACATACATACATACATTCTCATTTCATGGCCAGAGTTTTGTTAAGCGTTTTTAAAGTGATTGATAGGTTCATATACATACATACATATCTAGGATTTTATCCCCAAACAGAGTTTTAGCGTAATAGTAAATTATGTTTAAATCCTTTTTTATTTATGCAACTCTTATAGGTGGTTTCATTTTTTTCTCTAAATTTGAGAAACAGTTAATTAGTTAGCTTAACTGATTTTGATAAATTGACGAGAAGATAAAACCGCCCATTATATTTAATAGGCGCATGCAAGTTAGAGAATACTTTTGTTTTATTCCGATGTTTCTAAATGTGTTTTCTATCCTGTATCGATTAGGTATTTGGAGGCTTCAGGATTGCCACGAAACATTGTCATAATTATCGATCGCAGTGGTAGTATGAAGGGACGACGTCACATCATTGCAAACCACACTGCTTTTGAGATCCTCAATACGCTCACTGCCAATGATTTTTTTAATATTATTGTGGTAAGTAATATCATCAGATTGTTATCGTTTTATTTAAGTTGACATTGTTAAACTCTGCATCAAGTAGCATATTTGCCAATGGGATTTTATTGGTAATGATTAATTACTCGTACTATGCAACAAACTCGATTGATTTTATTAAAATCGGATAATTGCTTTTTGCCAGAAACACATTTTACTTGATTGGAAAGTTTTGATCTTGCCTCCATTAGGTTTTCATGTTACCTTGCCTTTGCTGACAAGAACATTTCAGATTGACAGCTCATGAAAGAAATTGATTTTAGCAACATAATAGTATTTTAATTTTTAATTTTTATTATTCATCAGCAAAGCCACTAACGATAAAAATTAATTTGTTATATTTCAGTTGTGGGAACACCAATTCATTTATAAAAGTTTATAATAATGTGATATGAATGCATGTTTAGGTATATATGGAAACAGTTAAATTAAATCTATTATTATTTATTTTATTACCACCGATATTTATGATCGATAAAGTTTGTTTGTTAAATGTTGCAGATAGACTTACTGAAGTAGGTATGGTATCAAACAAATGAAATTGAGAATCATGAATCTATTCCATGTTCGAAAGGAAGGAGGGGACCATTGGCAGAAAGAAAACTAACTAGATGGGTGGTTGTTATTTAGGCCAGTTAGGTCGTTTATTAAGAAAAGAAGGTGTATGTAGTCTACATTAAGTATTTACATTTGGGCAAAATGACGACTCGTATTATTGAAGACTATTCCAACTTACGTTAAAAGGGTGCTGTGTATTTTTTAGTGTTCAATCCATCAGATGAAAAAAATCCTGACAAAACATATTCTGAATTTATTAAAAATATATTGTGTAAACAGAAATATTATCACCGTTTTTTGTGTGCCTATGCCTACATAAATGATAGATTTGACACATTTACTTAATGGACATAATTAGATTCTTATACCGAGTTCATGCATTGTTTTAAAATATTGTTTCACTTTATCAAAAGAAAATCATTTCTAGATTTCTATGTACCTTCAATTTCAAAGGAAGTTGATTTCCCAGTATAACTTAATACTTACATTTCTCTTGGCATGGACATTATTTTTATTATTTATAGCAATAATTGTAACTAAAGTTGAAATAAATGTTGTTCTTTAAAATAGCCGCGTACTTAACAGAGTACGAAAACAGCGCCATTTGTTTTTGGAATTGTTATTGGACCCACATTTTGCTGTGTTGGTTTTGATGGTTTAGTCAAATTAGTGTCTACTTAAGTAAATTTAATGTTTCCGTGCTTGAAATGTATATAATGTTGTGTTAAAGCTGATAATACGTAGAATAAATCATTCAAATATCGATTTTATTTTGGATAATTAACTAAAGTTTCTTGAGAATTAGGAAAAAGCAAACTTTATTTTAGATGAATTAATAATAAAAAATGAAATCTAGTTATCATTGACTTACTACCCAAGGACACAAATTAACCTTTTTAATATGATTTATCAACCAACTTGACGTTAGTTGTTGAGTAACTTGAAACTGAATCTAACTAACTTCAGTGCCTTGCTTGCTTAGTGCAACAGCTGGGTCTCATTTTAAAAGAATGCGTTTTAAATTTGGGTGATATTATGCATAAAACGTCCCATTATTTCTGTAGGGCCCATTTGTGTCTGGGTTTGTTTAGTACCATTTATTTCTTGTATACTTTAATGATCAATTTTGTTTTACTTGATTCTTATTTATTGTAATAGCTGCAAGTAAGTAAAATGTTATTTGATATTTTCAACCATTTTCAGATGATAAATTAACTAATGATCCATTTGCCTGATCCCGGTATTAATGTTATACTATCTTGTTTAGCTACGATTCCAAAAATTTCTAATACATGAACTGAGAATTGTAGTTTTATATTAAAAGATATTTCTATATGTTCTTCGACATAGAAATGAAATTTTCTCTTGATTTTCGTTATTGGAAATCTGTGCATTAACTGTCAATTATTTGGGGTCATAATTATCTACTCAATTAATGTCAGATTTATTTTATTTCTATGTCCTTTTCTACCCTGAGACTTCCCAGGCCCTCTTGCGATGTAGAGCTTTGGATCTCGGTATTTGTGCTCGCAGGCCGAATATATTTGATAAAATGTTCATCAAAATGCTATCTTGTTTATTTTTCTTTCCATTTGTAAAAAATGATTTATATTGTTTTAAATTTTGAATGAATTTTGGCATTAGCAAAAGTTCTCAATAACATAATTCAGTTCTTCTATTTAAATTTCGGTTTTCATAAGTTCATTTGTGAAATTGTTTTTATTGAGTACTTTTATTCATTTTTTTTCTTTTGCATAAAAAGTTCCATGTTTTAATCTAAAACTTCAGAATCATAAGCTCAATCTTCAAATTGATTTTTTACATACCTACATGCATAGTATTTTTATATATTACATAATCATTGAGTAAGAAAATGAAAGGTTTTAATTCATCTTTATGGAATAAAATAGTTTTTGTTTTTTAATAATGATGGATACCCATTTGCAAATATGTACGGTATTGACGTTTTGATCGAATTAGGTGCCATATTTATATTTTTACACATCTTTTGGTTGGATTACATTCATTTCTATGATTTTATTTATTATTTTTATGTTTTCTGCAGTAAAGATTTATTCTACATTTAATCTAAGCCATCTCAAAAGACCTAAAACAAATTTAGTTTGACTATATCAATGCGTTTTTTCAATTTAAAAAAACAAATAATAAAATCATTTAGATTAAATTTAATTAAAAAACAATAAAGGCATCATCTTTCGAATCTAACTATACGTCATATTCATGGCCGACAAAGTATACCTACAAAGTGAACTAAAAATTATAAATTAGTAAGTTTAACTAAAGGTAACCAAAAATATGTATTTAAAAAAACATCGTTTCCTAGAGAATTTTTTTCCCAAAAATCAATTAGTTTTAAAAATATGAATGAATGTTCAGCCTTTTGCTAAAAAAATAGTGGTTCTTGATTATCTAGCAGATGCTAACGTATTCTGTTTATGGGTACAAACTTGGTGAATTTAAACTCGTTTGTTTTCTTACTCTATGGCTGCCATAAGGCGTATGCTAGAATACTTTTCCAGTTACAACGTAGCGGTGATTGAGTCTCGGCCTTCATATGATTGCATTTTATTTGGTTTAGAGATCAATTTTTAAACTAGTAGACGGATCCACAATATTTTAATTTTCAAGAAATACACAGCAAAATTTTGATAGTCTTATCCATAGAAATAGATGTGTCTATTTCTATTTCTGTGATGGTATATATGTATTTGTTTAGACAACAACGTTTGACAATTTAATGAACTGAATTTATATAAATCTACGAGTATATCACTATATATGGAAGGATATTTGTTTGATTAGGTCATCTATCTCTGTGTAAAATACATCGCTTCTTGTGATTATTTTGTGTCCATCGTACAACTGACGCTTTTACGATGCAACCGTACTGGGAAGTTTTATATATTTTAAATAAATGAAGAATTTTTACCAGTGATGTTATTCTACCAAAAATAGATAACCTTTCACAAAATGATTTGTTAAATTCAACTCTAAAATATCAAAAAAGAATCATTTGAAAAGAAGAATATTAACATTAAATAAATTTCATATTGACATGTTTTGATGTTACAGATATCTCCTTCAGCAAATTAGTTAAATAATTAAAATACGCGCTGGTAATAAGTAAAACACTAATTCAAAAGCTTTACTTATTTTCAATGCATTGGATTTGTTTTTAAACTATTATTGCAACCTAGAAAGGATTGGATTTGTATTACATTCTAGTAACAAACAATTACAAGGTCGTAGTAATATTTGTTTGCTTTAAAATGATGATTCAAACAGGCAGTGGCGATTGTGTTTAGTTCACAGATCTGCATAAATCTGGTTCAGCTTTTTATTATTACAAATGTCGAATATCTAGTCTCAGGGATAGTACCGGTATTACTAATACTGAACAAAAAATAAAATTCGAAAGCAAATCTTTTTATCTTTAGGTTGTTAGTTTGAATTTTTATTAGTTTTTCTTTTATGTTCGCTTCAATTGACATTTTATTCGATTAGTTTTTAGGTAGATGTCTGTAACATCAAATTTATTATTAGTTTATTTTACGGGCATTATTTTTTAAAATGCCAAACTTAATTTAAATTGTTCTAAAGGTACTATATTATCTTGTGATATAGAATTGCACAAAGTTTTGGTTTCGCATGAAGAAATTATCAATTTATAATTGTCGAAAAACGGAAGTAAAGAAGACACGAACTGAAGTTTGTACTTAGTCGGTACATATGTTTTGTGGATTGGTAGGCAGCCATTGTCTGCTAATAATTAGTCCGGGCTGTGTTCTAGGTATAACAAATCAATAAATAGGTAGTGCTAGAGGTAGAACACTGAAGAGTTAGTCCGGTCGGATGTTGTCTATGTTGATCTTCACATCGATGGATGTGTTTTTGGTATCTTCATCGACATCAAACAACATATTAATTCCAACTTCTATTAAAATCAAATTGAATTATGATAGGTTTGTAAATAAACGTGGTTAAACATCTATGTTAATAGCTTTAACAGTTGCTAAGTAATAGGTCTCAACAGTTGCTAAGAGACTTGTGTACCAATAGCATCAACGGCTAAGAAATCTGAGTAATAATGGTCTCAACAGTTACAAATCGTAACATTTAATCAGTATTGTTTCTTGATCACACCTAAGCTGAAGCATGATAATAAATGGTGCCAGAGATACAACTCACAAAAGACTAACCTACAAATCACTACGCTAAATTTGTTTACATAGAATTGAAGGTGCTCCTTATATTTCTTTTATGTATGCATTGGATCTTAAACTTAAACTTCCATTAAGCTGATTCCCAGTTACAGAAAAATGTACTAATTCTAAATTAGTCGATAATATTATAACTTGTATGATAATCTGAATTATGACGTTTAGCTAATATATTTAATGGTTTCTTTATTTTGCTATTTGTGTATGTGATATATTATTGACCTATATATACCTAGTTACACGAATTGATTGTTCATGGTTTCTTATTGTCGGTTGTTGATAAGTTGTTGACTTGGCCAGATTTTCTAAATAATGACAATCAATTGACATTTAGTGGCAGTTTATTTAAAGATAACGTTGAATAACCTATTATCAGCAATGTTTGGGTGTGATGTATCAAAACTGATAGACCTTTTCTTGGCTCTATCTGTATGAAGTAGAAAAAATTAAATTTAATAAATTGGCAAATTAGTGCTTATTGTAGATGAAACCGGTAAATAGTGGAATAAATACCTACCATTAGAACAAGAATTCATTTAATAGACTATTGCAAAAAGACTGTGCTAGCGACGCAACATAAAATGATATCACAGCAGCTCAAGATGAACTACATAACTACAAATCCAAGATTTGGTGTCCATGCTTCCTCAAAATGCCTTGATTAGTAAATTAGAAAGCACATTATTATATATTTTTCTTTATGTATATTACAGAGTGGTTCATAACTTTTAAATGAAATAAACATTCAAAAGCTAAACAGAATTAGTAAGTGGATCATTTATCATGGATTAATTTGTAAAATGGAAGAATCATTTATCGTATGAATTGACCTGACGTCCCCCTTATCGATTCAAAGATCATGCATTCGACGGAATATTTGATTATTGATTGATTGTAATCTATACATAATGAGAGAAATCTGCGTACTCTTGTCAAATGACGGCTTTCAGATTTTTGACAGAAGCTGGAATTTGTGCTACAATCTTTAGTTTCAGAACTTTCCAAGGATAATAAATTTGGCTTTTTGTTAAAAATCTGAAAGCCGTCATTTTTGACAAGAGGTTGACGAATTTTCTATGAAAGTATTGCAATCAGAATATGAGTTGATCCTTATGAATTTTACATTTTAAAAATTAATCTGTATGATAAATGGCTTGCATATTAATTCTATTTAGCTTTTTAAAATTTATTTCATTAAAAAGCAATGTCGTTAGTGACTGTACAGTATCAAAATCTATGAAATTTGAACATTACTGTATGATGCTTTGTATCACTTATTAATTCAATTTGAATTACGTTTTTCATATTTTAGTTCAACAAAAATTCGACCTTAGTTGATCCGAACATTGGCAACCGTCTTATTCAAGCAACCAAAAGAAACAGAGATGTATGTTGATAAAAGGTTAAATTATTGGAATCTTTAAATATTCATTAAATGAATTGTGAAACATCGGGTATTTGCTAGTATATTTAAAATGGCTACCTATTCTGGTTTCTAACTATTTTTTACAAATAGGGCATATATTATATATTTTCCTAAAGGACTAGTTTTTGATTTTTTTATATTGACTCAAATTAGAAGAAAATTAAAACTTACTACCTAAATTTTATGATCACTATATTTCTTATTTTAATATTAATAATTGATTTATACTGAATTTTTCACGTTCATACACAAAGAAATATAACTTCATTTGGCATTTCAATCACGTTTTTACAGTAATAATAGTAGTTAGTAATGCACTGTTTGAATGGTTATTACATACTAGATATTATTATTGTAGCATATGATCAAACAATTGAAAAACAAGTTCATTCCTGAAGGCATAGCGGCATATGACGTAGGTTTGAAACGGGCATTTGAGCTCCTAAAGGAGGTAAGTTCATCTTATAGGTAGCAGATTCGCATTATAAGACTCCATTAATATGTGAAACTTGTTATTGGAAGAACAGTCAGTAATTATATTGTTGAATGTATCTGTGCACAAAAGATGACACATTATGAAAAAAAATTACATGACAGATGCTCTTGTGTTTAGTAATATAGGAGATGTTTGCTGAAGGATTGATCAAATCCAAAGTGCACTAAACGTCTACAAAAATGCATTTATGACAAATATTGTACAAGGGTCCACCAAAAAATGTTTGTAAATTGGAAATTTTATATCACATGCTTCTTGCTCAACAGCGAAGCTGAAGTATAATAGGAGGTTAGTGGTAGGATCAAATATTGCTCAGATTAAGGAACAGAATCTATTTAGTCAGTCAGTTAGTCATAAAAGTTAAAGTAGTGATATTGAAAAGCGTTTTGTAGCTGCGTGTCATGTTCTTCTTTTCATGTTAATAAGTAAAAGGAAAATGATTTTAGTACATGGACAAGATTCAACTCATTGTTTTAATCATTTTTATGAAAATTGTCGATAATTTAATCGAAAAAGTTGTTGAGAGTGAAATTGATTTTAATTTCAAATTATCAAATGTTTTATAAATACGTAGTGCTCTTGGACGGATTGGTTTAACATTTGACACACAGAATTTGTCAAAAGAAGAAATGGAGTCGATGCATGACGTCATATGGCACTTTGTTCTTTTTTTGTCGGGTATAGGTATCCACTAATAAATATCCGAACTGTTGATTATTGATTTATCGCTGATTGTATTTATTTTTTGATAAAAATCTAGTAGATACATCCTATAATTGCTTACATTTTACGACATAGTTGGAATAATGTATCTGAAGATTCGATGTTTCATTTCACTGTTTGCTATTCTATATTTTTCAAAATTGATAATTAAAAAAGTGTTGGATAATTTCAAGAAGGGAATTGGCTACCTAATAATATTATTTTATCATTTATCTATTTTCCGATAGATGATCTTGATGTGATTCAATCTCTTTTTAATATTTGTTCTTTCATTCAATCAATGCCATGTAAAATTAAACAAGCGTTGATATGCATTTTTATATTTTGCCCTAGATTTCTTGTTTTGTCATAAGTCTACTTCATCTTAAATGTTTACTTAACTATTTAGGCTCGGGAAAATCGTTCCAGTTCCACTCTTGCTGCTGATGCAATCATGGTTATTAGCGACGGAGCCCCTGATAACTATGAGGAGGAAGTTTTTAAAATATATAATCCTGACGTAAGTATCCTGAGAGAGAGTGTTTCGTTATCTCGAAAGCATTTTAACATTGGGTGAAATGAATGTTGTTGTTTTAGTTTTTAGATTAAAACTTTTGACTATTCTAAGATACCTTTTATAGATTAATGTTGAAACTGCAATTTTCTAGCAATAATGTTATCGAATAAATTTAAATTGAATTGGAAATACGCCAACGTTTACTGAAAGAAAAACACAGTGCTGCATTTAGTGAAATTTATTTATTATTAGCGTTTAATTTTTCCATGCACCTAGGTACTTCATAAGTAAATGGATAGTAGGTCTTCATTCGAGTATGAAATTTATGTAAATTTAGCAAAGATTAGACAAAACATTGTCGCAAATTTGCCTTAGTAGTATTTATTTGTTTGTTTTAAAGTTTCTTTATATTTGAGTTTTAATTCTCTAAACCGCAAAGGAAATGAAGTCGGGATTGAACTTTTTTCATTCAAGACATTGTGTGAATCCAACGCAAAATTTGTTCATTGATAGTGCTTGATCATATTTTCCATTTCTAATATACTCTGCCTAACGGGTATTATGAAAAAGACAATGACTTCTGCATAGCTATGATTCAAGAAAAAAAGTGACTCGAAAGTTTGAATATAAAAATTCTTATTATATGTATATGTTTGAATGAGATTGAATAAATCTGTCTATAGCACTCCTAGGTTAATCAATAATATTTCGTGAGAAGTGGGTATTACCACGATATATTATGTACATTAATGTTTGCATTAGAACAAATGAACATCATTGAAGAAAATAAAAGGGATGGCATTATCATCAATATTATTACTATATATTTTAGATATGAAGTACTAACTTCCAAAATGTACCGATAGTAACTATGTACATATATATGTAGGTATATATTGCATGTTAAATAGACTGTCCAGTCTACGACGCATATTAGTATGTTAGATACAATGTTTATTGGAAGTATACATTTTTCAAAACGAGTAATTCATTGTTCACTTTTAGAAACGTGTTCGTATATTCACTTATCTGATTGGCCAAGCAGTCACTGATGGCCTGCCAGTCAAGGAGATGGCATGCAATAACAGAGGTAAGTCTGTCAGATGTCATGCAAAACAGAGGTATGTCTGTCAGATGTCATGCAATATCATAGATATGTCTGTCAGATGTCATGCAATATCAAAGGTAGGTCTGTCAGATGTCATGCAATAATAGAGGTAGTCTATCAGATGTCAAGCAATATCAAAGGTAGGTCTGTCAGATGTCATGCAATATCAAAGGTAGCTCTGTCAGATGTCATGCAATATCAAAGGTAGCTCTGTCAGATGTTATGAATTAACAGAGGTAAGTCTGTCAGATGTCATGCAATAACAAAGTATGTCCTTTGATAAAATATGTTATATATGAAATATAATCAAATATCAATGTAAATTAGAAAATTTATTGTTTTAAATAAATTATCTTTCGTTAGTTTTTGGACATTTACAACCATTTGTAACAATGTCCGGTTTATTTTTGTCTTGTTGTTCTTTGTATGTCCCTGACCTAATTATTTTAATATCTGTTTGTTCAGGATATTCTGTGCAGATCTCAACTCTGGCTGATGTAAAGGAAAATGTTCAGGTAAGCAAATATGTACATAGGTCGACTGGTTTTAGAAACAATAATATTGTCACCTTGTTCAAACTGTGTTTGATATTGTTCTATTTTGGCCATCTGCAAACGTTTCTTCTAGAAATATCTGGACGTCATGGCCCGAACTGACCCATCCGTTAGTCGGCGCTTCACTATTTGGACCGCTCTCCACGACAACCAGATGAACCCAATGGTAAGACGATCCTCAAGTACAAATGTATTATTGTAAACAAAGTTTTTTGGTGTTAAAATTTATTCATTTTTAATAAAGTCCCTGAGGTTAAAATAATACGTAATATCTTTTACAGCCAAATTTCACAGTAAATAGATTATGCAACCAAACACAGAAAGATAATAATTCATGAAGCAAACTGACAAGATATATGTACTTACTTATATTGTTTCATGGAGGTTGCTCGGAAACCGTGTTCTCACTTGCATCTTGATCTACATTCAAACTGATAAACCATGACAAAATTGGAAAATTTACTTCTTCATTATTTCTTCATATTATTGTTTCCTAGTAGTAAATTTGGCCCCCACTTCACCGTACCCCACCCCCCCCCGTCCAATGATTTCCCTAGCAGTTGTAGATCTTTGCTACGTTGAACCAACTACCTTGATGTCTGAGTTCTCTCTTGGATGTCTTCTGCTCAACTGTTTGCATAGACACTAAGAACATAAGTTTGTTTGGTTTTGTACAAAAAAGTTCAACAAAATGATTTTGATTATATTGACTACCTATTTTTCCTATAGAAAAATGTTTTCTATTTGGTGGAAGAATTTTCATATTGGAAAAGGGTAGCATTTTACTTGTATGTACTAGCTAGGTACTGTATTGGAGATAGGTTTATATATTTAGTTAGATGACGAACTGCTGGGCTAATTAAATACACCTCCTACCTGGGCCAAAGCTAAACCCAGTCCATTTTGTACTGATTTGAATTTCATGGCTAAGAAGTTTAGGACTACTTTAGTAGTGTAGAAAGTTAATTTGAAATTCATTAATTTAAATTAAAAGGTACCTGTTCCACCTGAGGCTGAGGCAACCGAAACTAATACTCCAACAACAGTTTCACCTTTATCTAATGAGACCATCTATAAGAATATTGAAGCGACAGGTGACCAAGTAGTAAGTTCGAACACCAATCACTGACTTGCCTTCAAATTTCTAATTAATTTAATTTATAAGGAAAAAAGATAATAAGTAATACTCCAGGGTTTTAGCAGAGTATTGATGAGTTCTTTCATGAATGTAGACAATTTGTTTCTTGTTTAAAAATTAAGTAAAAATCATTTACAATTCAACATGTTAGCCTACTAAACCGAGTTTCTTCTATCTATTGAAATCTACATGAGAGTTGCTTATTGATAATAGAGTCTTCACTTGAAAATGTAAAAGTGAATACTGTTCGGATTTCAAATTTTATTATGTTAAACCCTTGTTTATTATTTATTTACTGTCCATTAAGTGATTATTAATTAAACTATTTAATCAGCCAAAATTAATATGAAAGAAAGATCTATTATTTTGACATTGCATTTGCACACTGCACAATCGTAAATATATCGACCGGTTTCCATTTTAACTACGAGGTACTGTTGATAGAAAGTTTTTTATTTCCGTTGCTGGATTTTTTTAAAGGAAATTGATTTAGTTAGTATCTATGTATGAAATTGAAACCGGTTTAATAATTTAAATACAAATTGTTTGCTTGTTGCAACTTTTCTGTTAATCTACTTCTCTAACTTTAAGCCCTCCCCCGAAACAACGCCCCTTAGCGAAACGTTTAATGACAAGGAAAAGGTTTGTTCATCTTATTTGTATGTATTATTTCAATTCATGTATTAGCCAAATGTTCTGTTTATTGTTATTTTAGTTAGTGTGCACTTTATCTATACCTACCTACTAGTTCAAATATAATTTCATGAAGCGGGATTTAAATAAAAGCAAAGTCTAATCAAAGTGCTACGCTTCCCATTGCTGCAGTGGGATTTATTTAGCAATTTGCTTCCACATTTATCGACTAAACTCTTATATGTTTGACTGATTAGATAGGATAATAACGTTTAGTTATTGGATAATTATTTCGCAACGCAATCGCAGTATTGATAATTTTATAAGATATGCAGCTGTATAGGTGACCACTCAAAAGCAATGTACTTTAAAGGTTACAGCTTTGTGTTCAGCTACTAGCTTTTTTGTGAATCTCGCTTTACTATGTATACTTACGGAATGCACTCAAATCACTCTCAGAAAACCAAAAATAATAATCAATAATATATATATTTGGATTATACAATTTGTTATTGTCCTTATTTATTATTTAAATTTATATGTATGTACCTATTTAAATACTAATTTTATGAGCGTTCTCTAAATTTTAATTTTGCTTATAGGAATTGATTTTATCTTATTATTTTTCTTACTAATCTCTCATCATTATTTAACATTATATTTCACCAATTGTAGTATTCACAAAAAAACTAGATGTATGTAGGTTTCACTGACAAATCGCTCTTCTCAATACAAATTTATATACGAGTGGCTTTGGCCAACCTGCTAATATTTTATTTCTAAACAATTTTATTACTTACTTAATGCATGGTTGTAATTGTCCATTTTTGGACAGAGCATCAAAGGATAGTATGTATCGTGGAAATTAACATTTAATAAGATTATTTTCTGTTTTTACCGGACATTTATGTTGAATTTTAAAGTCTTTAGAACAACTAAAAATAAATCCGGATTAAAAAATATTCAAAAATTGGAAGGTGTCTTCATATCGCCTGATAGTAGCAGTCCTTTTTGTTTTTGTTTTCTTTTTACTGTGATGTCTTATATTTAAACAAAATTATTATAATATAATTTTGGATCCATGTACTGATATGGTTGAAAATTAATTGGTGATAAATACAGGGTTAATTTTAAGTAACGCCCGATTTTTAATAATAAAAGATTTATAGAATAATTAAATTTTTATTAGCATAAATAATGAAT
>JAUYWI010063755.1:0-15449 GCA_034780595.1 Parotoplana pacifica
GGGTACCTCCCAGTCCGTAGTCAGCGCGCTACTCACTTGGCTACCGGATCTCTCATGTTCTATAGAAAAACTGCATTTCATAATATTGTCTTAATACCTTGATGTATCTACTAACAATGCGGAAGTACCTAGGCAAACTCGTTTTGTCTCTGGCATCTTCCACTTACCAGAGGGAAATAAGAACATTATATAGAATGTATCAAACTTCTTTAGACAGAGTAGGATGACATTTTCTATAATTTTCCAGACAGTTTTAGCCTTTGGCATTTTTAAAATATCAATACATGACTATAGAAAATAGTTAGTCTCATATTTTATTAACTTTCTGTGTATTTGTTTATTTAATTTCTATGATCACAATTAGTTGATGTTAGCGTAGTGTTACTACGGAAATTGCTTGGATAAAACCAACTGCAATTTTTAACCACTGTCCATTGAGCCTCTGTCTCTGTGCTACTTTCCAGAGCATTTTTGGGTGTTCTTTCATGTTCTCCTTATTTATATTCCTCCAATATTTTACATAACAAATAACATTAAATTAATATTGTACCCGGCACTTATCACCTAATTCTTTCTCGTCATCAGATTAATCGTTTTGTTTATTACCGAGTTATTATCGAAGTAATGAATCTCTGTATTATTCTCGTATTCATTTTATAGAGTGCACTTTTCGACTCTTGCACTTTCTAAATATAAATTTGATACCACCAATACAATGATGTATTGGTTGTTTTTCAAAGCCGTATTTAATTTTCTGAACGTGCACCTTAGCTCTCAGCTGGTTGTCGACGTGATGGCTATTTGTGGTACATGTTGGAGCTTTAGGGTACATTTAGTTTGTTTTTATAACGTTTTATAAAATTCAAAAGTTTATTACGTCATGTTGGCTTTGACCAACTATGTTTTGCTGCAGTGTGCACGTTTCTGCTGTTGTACTTTCTACATATTATTATTATAGATTAAATTTTAGTTTAATCTTTTTACCACTAATGCAATTAAGTGTTTATTTTATTGTTTTCCACCCCTCCGTTTTTGTTATGTTGCTCTCAGCTCGATATCTGCGTGATGATCGCCATTTCTGGCTCATATCCAATGTACGTTGTAAGGCTTGTTTGATTTTTCCTCATTGGTACTTTTATAATCGTTTTATAAATGAATTTACAACGTAATATTGCTTAGTTGCCCAATTATGTAGGTACATTCTATCTTATAGTAAATGCTCTATTTTAATAAAATTGATTTTCAGATTTGTTTATTACTTTCTGATATCATGAAAGGCTTAGTGTTCCTAACAATACGATTTCTCTTTGACAGTTTACAACTTCGAAGTTTTAATTAATACGCCGTTCTGGCGACATTAATAAACAATTAACAGAAATAATATTGTTTAATTAAAATTTTGCTGGATCGTTTTGCTTGAAATTAATTCAAAACATGCCATTTTATGGGTATAGAGCTCGTTTCGGTTTGTAGCTAGTGATTCAACAATTTAAAATCCATGACAGACTTTAAATTGTTTGTTAATTTATCACAATTTCAGTGCTATTTACTCTAATTTTTAACCAAATGAATGAATACACAGTTTTTCAATGAAGTAAATGGCTGCTGAACTTGTATTTCTACCATTGATGATTGATTGGTATCATTGTCCTTTTCCCAGAAATTGTTAATCATTCAGAGATATTATTGTTCTTCGGGGTGGTTTCTTTGTCTTGTGGAGTGTTGTTAACTACCAAACGTTCACGCAGTCCATACTAAGTATTGGCATGATACCTGGCTAGTGTGTCATACTCCTCATAAATTGATTGGGTTGTAAATATGTTTTAAAAATCGATTAGTGGGTGGTTGCCTTTTCGCCCTATGATGTCATATTGACCTATTTTAAGAACCTCATAAAAGAAAACCAATCACTACTGAAATGTTCAAAACCTAATGTTGGCTATGAAACTTTTAGAAGCTTATATTTCAAATATTGATGGTCATTATCTAAAATCGCTTTCTTCTTTTTTTGGGCCACGTACGTTCAAGGGCCTATCATGTGACCTATATTAAATCTGGTTGATCAAGTTGTTCTGGAGCTATATAATTTTTGTTAAAATGTTACTCCCAAAGACTCAACAATGTCTATGGCTTACAGGAAGTGTTTGCTATTAGTGCACTAAAATCGACGATTAATGTTAACATGTCGTCAACAACGAATTTTTAATCTTGTAATCTCTCACATTCTACATACATAGTTCTAAAAACGCACCAAACAAGCAGATGGTTTAGGTATGCATTCGCCCAAGTTTATGAGTAATAATTGACAGTCAGAGACATGACTCAGACGATATCCATGCTGATATATGATAAGAATAGAATCGAAAATGACTCCTTGTTGTAGATAGTTAAAAAATGTATTCTGCTGTTAAGCCTGAGAAATAATATATACTACAGCTACAGTCCCTTTGAAATCTTGTCAAGATCTTGAATTTTAGCTAGATGAATTTTAATTACTATCAAAAATTATCTAAATACTATTCTACACAGCCGAGCAAAGTTATAATTGGTTACATAGTAAAAAGTTGTTTTTAGTTCTAATTAAAACAGTCTTACTGATAAACTGATGTTCTTTATATAGAGCTGATTCTGTAATCATGAATAACAATATGAAATATCAAACTTACAACAATATACGAGTACAAAAGGTATTATTAAACTTATATCCTGATAAATAAAGTCTGATGTATTCTTTATTGCATGAATGTCGTTTCTTAAATAAATTCATTTAATTTATGATAGGCACAGACATTTTACATTATTCAAATTTATCAAATTTCGGCATCTTAAATTAAAACTACATTAAATATAATAAAATAAATCACTTCTTACCAATGAATAGAAGGTTCATTTTATTTTAGGAATATATTCTGACGCCACGAGAAGTGATAGTGAAGGCTCGAACTTGGCTGGAAGAAAATGCGGACTACTTGGCCGTGGCAAAGAGTAAGTTAAGGATAGGTGTGTCTGTGTGGGTGGGCGTACATTTCCAGATTTTCGAGTAGAGATATTTGGAGCTGATTAACAGTTACGAGAGCACAGTTTGAATTTAATTTTTGTATTGTTTTTTTAGAGTGAGTAATCCCATTTTAACTTTAGTACTTGATTTTATTTGGTAGTAGTTAGTAGCCAGCGGGTATTCGAATTTTTCGCAGATTTCTATAATTTCACAAAATAATCAAGTATTGTTTTTTTACAAAAAATGTATTTTTCAATCAGTGGTATTATTCGAAAGTTCAGTGAATTGTTTGTATTCATTAAAAAAAATTATGACATTTCTGTGTCTTTCTTTTGATGTTAATATTTCTGAAATGTCATCCAATCTCTGCAAAAAATGGGGAATTGTATGTGATGAATTTTATAAGTCGACTCGTACTCGAAGGTCTAACCCATGGAGGAGTTGTTAGTCTTTGAACTACTTTGGCACGCACGTGCACTGATACAGTCCTGTGACTATTAGATCATATGTTAAGTACAATTTAAGATGTTAGATATATTTAGTCTACCTTCTTATAATTTAAATACTCTCTACCCATATCTATGTTCATTTCTATGCCATAGATTGCATCACTTATTAGTATATATTATCTTGGCCTCTAAAATGCTTCGTATTCAAAAGATGACTTTGTTTCAAAGTACCTACTCTGGTTATTTGTTTTTTAAAGTATCAAAATGTAATTGATATAAATCAAAAGTAATCTATCAAATAATTTGACTTTCAAACAAAGTCGTAATCGTTATTTTTGTTGTGTCATTGATTCTTCAAAATCAAAATGGCGGCCGAACAAGCAATAATGTATGAAGAAAATTGGATAGATTAGAATCATCTTAGCAAGCATAGGATACAAAGTTGTTGTTCAGAGGGTTGGTTCACTTATTTTTATTAAGCTGCCTGTATCACTATAACAAACAATATTTTGTTGTTGTTAATAAAGCAAAAGCAATGTTTTTCATGAAATTCGCTGAAAGGAATTATGTATTGTGTGGATTGATGTGTAGGAGGAGGAGGAGAGATTATGGGTGCAATTTTATTAGTCTTCTCTAAATTTCTTGTAATTTCTAGGTCGCATCTCCTCTGTTCTCTTGTCATTTTGTCAAGTGAAAACGACGTGAATGCCACATCTTTCTTTAGAAGATAGGCGTTCTAATTTTAGCTCTTAATCACATGTGTCGATGTCGTTTTTGTCTAAATTAGGAAATATTTCCTGTACGTGCTGCCCCGTGCTTGTAGGTACCTGGCTGTTTAGTGGAAGATATTTCTTCGAGTTACCAAGTGACGTACGTAGTTCATGTTTTTTTATTTGTATCGGGTTGCGCTAAAGATGGCCTGCTCGTCACATCTATTGCCATAGGTGTTATTACTTTCTTTGAGAGGGAGGGTACTTATAGGACTTGAGAAGGCGGCTGTGGCCCGTTTGGATTTGGTTGTAGGTGGTCTGGTTGAATGTGCTATTGAATTATTTGGTCTTTTTATGGCTGTTGTTATAAGTTGCCTTTAAGGGCGATTTTAGCCGCATCGAGAAGAATGGGAGTATTGGTTTGGTTTAAATTGGCTCCTTTGTCGGCTCTCTCGTTGGTACCCACTGGAAGGTGATGATTTGCTTCCGGTTGCCCATGTAATCAAGGAAGGTCCAAACTTCTTCACCTGTTTTTGTCAGCTTGTTGGCTGGACCTCGTTTGTTTTAAGGATACTGGCTCTAGAGTCAGTAAAAATGGTGGATTTTCCTTTTTGGGGGTTCTTCAGGGATTCTAAGATTGCCTTCATTTCCGCCTGGTAGCTGGTGCTGAAAATGTCAGTAGGAATAGCGATTTCGTTAGCTTCCCCTATTGGGATGCCTCCTCCTTCACCGCAGCATCGGTCCACACCTTAATATCACTTTCGTCTTGTCTAATGGTGTCCAGAGCTTTGTTTCTCCTTTTTTCTTCCTGTTCTTTTTTGCTCCAATCTGTCAGAAGAGTTTTTCCATTTCCATGATAGGACTTTGGTGAATCTTGGAGTTTGTACGGTAGGCGCCTCGTAGATACCAACCTCTCAGCAACGTTTCCGGTTATTGATTTTGTTTGAGTCTTTCATTCACATATTCATAGATGGGTGATTGGAGAGGTGATCTTATTAGAATCTTTCACCTTTTCGTAGATCTTGCCAGCCAATCTTCTGATACGATTATCGGCAGATTCAAGCTCTGCAGCCATTCAGCCTGTGATGATCCGTTTGGCTCTCCTCTCGGCCCTAGCAAGTTTTTGATGCGACAGGTTGTCGTTTTAAAATGAAGTTAGCAATTGATCATGAAAAGAAGGGATGTTTTAATAATAGGGAAGACCAAATCAAAGATATTTACATTTATACTTCATAAAGAAATTATGAAGCCATCCATCCATGTTGTAATAAGTAATTATTTTCCATAGATATCGTTTAAGGTTTTCTCAGTGGAATCTCTATTTCTGTATAAAATATTTTTGGATGAATTCACCTACATCTCGGTGAAAATAAGACACCTATCTTTTGTTTAGAAAGCAAGAAACAGAAATAGGTTTTAGGAAGAGAACCCCATTAACAATCTATTTGAGGTCCAATGGAGCGTTGAGAAATTCGAACTTCACAGAGCTCAACAAGGACGCCCTTGACACGGCCCGGGTTTGGGCAACAGGTTTCGTGAATTGGAATCCCTGTGAGGACTCCCCAAAGTCAAAAATAAAGTTTAATTCGGCAAACATCTAGTCCTATTACGTCTAGTTGTAATTCCAATAGCTGTCCAGTCTCTTTCTTGCCTAGCGGATGATTCTCTGGGATAGTTGATTACTTATTCATAATCAAGTGGAGGCAGGTACACAATGACATATATTTTCTTCTGCGTAGTAGGCTATTTTATGTAGGTAGATATAGTTAGAAATAATCAGGAAAAACATCCCGAGTATATAATGCAATAAAAGAAAAAGTTTATAGCTAAAAATAACTTTGTACTTTGCACTGCAGTGTGTACGCTAACTGCTGCTACAGAACGGTCGAGGTACAAATTTCAAAGTTTGTTACTCTCAATTCTTTTTTAAAGGTGCAGGTAAATTGCTTTGTTATTTTTGTTGATTTTTCATTAAAAGGAGAAAATTGATGGAAGGAAGTCCAGGTTGGTTGGTTGTTGAAAGTGAAACTTTAGTTCTAGTTGCTGCATCATAATAGGGTGTTCCGAAGGGTTCGTTTTTATTATTTGAGCTGCTCACCTGACTGACCTCTGTACTGTATTATTAAAAATAGAATGCTGCCCACTGTTTCATGAGTATCAACCAGCTTTAATTCTCGTGGTATACTTTGTTTGTTGATGGCATTTTTAGTATGTTCCTAATCCATGATGCAGAAAATTGCTTTATGAAGAGTGCTGCACTCACTGATCACCCTGTTCTTGAACTGATTTTTTGATCTTACTGTATTATTATTATTATTTAGGTATGCATTAATAATTATAATGTTTCGTCTCTCAGTGGTTTAATAAAACAAAATTTACGACTAGAGGCCTCAAATTCTCCCCAAAAATGGCATAATGGATTAATTCTTATCCTTCTCCTATTATGATTTTTTTAAGGAAAATTAGAAATGAAGAAACAACGTGAGGAAGAGGAAGCTAAAAATCCATCGAAAAAGGTTAGCAGTAAAGGGCTTGTAAATCCACGGGTATACCTTTTATTTCAGCTCCACACTCGTAGCTTGTCTGTCTATTTTTTTTAAATTAAAATTATTTGCATTGTATTTGATTTAATTTGAATGCACTTATTTAAAATTCTCGTGTATTGGCCTGAATTCTTAGTTTTAGATGTGCTCTACTGTGTTACTGTCCTTTGTTTGTAGAGAATTCGACGAAAACGGGCTGCCAGTCCTCTGCGTAACTCCACAGCTCCCGAGGCAATTCAGCAGCTCATTCAACAGAAGAAACTTTCAGATAAAATTAACTATGATGCCCTGATGAAGCTACAAGGTAATTGTTTTGGTGTTGTTTCTTTTAAACATCATAGTTAGATGTGTAATGTTTTTGTTAACAATCTAATTGAATAATATTTTATGGAACATTAAAATGCTTTAAGGCCTTGGTCTGGATATGTGTTTTTTCTGAACCCGGTCATGTATTCCATATGGAGAATAATAATTTTCTTGTAATGCCTTTGTAGTACAAGTTTAATTATTGTTTTCAACGTCCAAGACAGTAGACAATGCCAACTTAACAAAATTGGCAAATGGTTAAATTACCCATTGGTTTTCTGCTTCAGATATAAAGGCCCCTGACCCCATCACATTTTTATCGAACCCATTAATTGACGCCCATGTTCAGAAGAACGTTTCAGAAATCAAGAAATCCTGTTCCAATGCCTCCCTGTCATCAACAACCAGTTCCAATATGAAAAAGGAATCTGTAAGTCCATTTATTATTTATGCTGTGTGTCTCCATTTTTATGATTGGAGCCACATTCTTTTTTATACTTTTTCGTTTAACTTATGGCTAAAAATAGTTTATGACGTCATAATTTGAGCCTCTGGAACTATACATCTTATAGCTTCCCATATTATTTAAATTTATATCTTCTATGGTAATTAAACTAGTATCATGTCTTAGTAAATCATAATGTAGCATGCGTATAACAGCTACAGCGAAAACAGACGCAGGAAATAACAATATTTTTAATTTCGTTATTTCTATTATTTGGTTACGTGACTGAATCGAAAGAATTTAAATCTTCTGGTGTATTTGTATATCTCTCATCTCTATTTTGCAAAGAACTATGAAACATGTATACGCCTCGTCACAGAGCCGTCTTGGGAAATATGATAGGCTTTTTATAGTTCCGACTATGCCACGAGTTGGTCTACCACTCCCTGTTAGCTCTGCCGCTGTTGATCCGCCACTGCTTATTCAATGTACGTTGGCAGTATCTGAGGGACACTCCACTATCCGCCACCCATGGACGCGCCCATCGCAGCTCTGCGTCCCGTGCAAAATTAATCGCTTGAATTTTATATTAGATTTTAAAATTATTTTTTTAGGTCATTTAAAACTATCTTTTTTCTAATTAATATTAAACGTGCTTTGAGATACCTATCAGTTTCGATTTATGCACCGTTAAACTTATTATTTATAAATGAGATTCTATTTTCCTACAGTGCAAAATTAGCACAATTATACACATCTACATAATTATGTGCCTAGCATGCTGAAGAAGGAATTTGGGGACGCTATTGATCGCTGTCTCTCACTCTTTTAATGTATGGTCGTCCTTGAGGGAGAGGGGTATAAATTCATACTTACCATGGACCGATTTGGATAAAATTTGTTCCTTGGAAATAATTATCGACTTTTAAAAAACAAATAAAATTCAAAAAATGTTTATCGATTTTTAAGCCCAAAACCTTTAAAGAACATCGCGATAATTCGTAAACTTTATAGAAATAAGCCTCGATATGTTCAAAGGTTGATGAAATCTGCCAAGTTTTAGGCTACAAGTTCCTACTAACATATAATGGATGTTAAAAAATATTGATTTTCATGGACTATTTTATGTCATTTTTTACATAATTGTTAATACTGTGTCCAAATTTTAATAAATGTTTGGTTTATATAAAGCTAATGCGTTATTCTTCAAAACTTATTGAACTTCTTTTCTTCTGAATATCTTCTACTTTTTCTCTTATGCAAAATTTGCATATATACTTTTTGGAAAATTTTGATTATCGATTTTTTTAAATCGATATTTATAGTCCAAATACTTCAATTGGCTCTAAAATTAAAAACAAGCAATCATTATATGTTGCTCAAATTTGAGATTTTTACCAACAAAACTATTTAAAATAATGTACTGGATGCCTCACTCTTCCGGTTAATAGTCTACGAGGGCCACCATGCAGGGGCCAGTCCATTAATGATTTTTTAAAGTGATTTTCTTCACAAATTAATGTCTCTAAATGATGCAAAATGGTTTATTATTAGTTTCTGGGTGATTTTATTAATTAAAATTGAATTTTATAAAATCGGCCAGGTTGTTACCAAAATCAGTGGATCTCAATTTCTGATTTTGGATAAAATTTTTACTTTTTTTACTTAGCACACTAATAAAGCATCAGTATATATTCCAAAATTTAATGATACATATTCCAATAGACCATTCAAATTTTATTAGATAATTCATTTTCATTTTTCTCCTATTTAAATAATTATAGGATTTGGTCGATTTTATTAAACTTTATTAAAATGATGATATTCGACTATTTAAATAGCTACTTGCCACGTACTCTGGTGGCGAATGAGATAAAATTCTGTTGTCAAATTTCAAATGAATGCACTTGCTTAATTTGTACAGCTTGTTTGTAGGCGGTGGATTGGAAGTTATTCAGTATGTGATTGATTTGAAGGGAGCCAAATGGCGTGGAAGACTAAGTCGACTCCAAAATGAGTATCTCACAAGTTATTTTAAGTTATCTCTGAAAAACAGCCCTGTAAACGTTCCTTTCCATAATCTATGTTTTTTAAGACAGCTTAACTTACAAATATATTATCTTACACAACTGAAGGAAACTTCTCCTGATGTTTGCCTACCTCAAAAGGCTATCTAAAAACGAGGATTTCGGACATGAAATATTTTATGGATGAATTTGTTGCACAGACTGGAACAACTTGTAAGGTTTTCTAAAATTGCCGAAAGTAAAAATGTTAGTTACACCCAGTATTTCGCATCCCTTGTCCCCATCACTCATTCTTGTTCCCTATCTCAGAGTCCTAATATTTGTGGCCAGGCCCAAAGATAATTACCCCTAAAATATTCTTGGTGCTACCTTTATCCAGCCTCTTCCGCCACCATTGGGATAACTGACCATCTAGCCTCCAGGCAATATAAATTGTTTGTAATATTAAGAACTGTGTTTGAATAAGCTTGGCATGTTCACATCAAAATAATATTAAGATTTACTTCCCGATGACAGCAATGTGGTTTTTAGATTTTAAAAAAAGTCAAGCAAGCAACTGACATCATAAATTAAAATCAATAGCCATATAATAAGGCTGGTTAAATATCAAAGGAGTAATTGGAAATCGAATATTGACACTAGCGTCTTGACATCATCATTAAATGTTGCTAGATATACATTCTCTCAAAAATTACGCAATTAAATAAAGTACCATATGTCACTTGGAAAATTAATCGGTCTTAAAATTTTAACGTGTCTCACTCTCTTTTTCACCAGTCCAGTGCGATCGATGCATTTGTATAAAATATGTACTTTAGCTGCCACCACTACTGGTGTCGTCACGTCTCCGCTGATAGACAATATAAAAGTGTGTCTTTTTTTATAAATTTATTCCGTCTATACTTAGTGTGGAACAGCTCATTGGACTCGACTATCTATGGTCAAAGTACATCTTTTATTAGTCGAGTTTTACTGGATACCAGGGGTTGGGGAGGTGACGTTAGCAGACAGGCTGATAATAATTAGAATTAGCTAACCGGACAATACGCAGGAACTGTTTAGTTTATGAAAAGAGTTGCAATTTGAAAATGGAAAGTGATTAGGGACCCCAGCGGGACAAGGTTGAAATATTTGATGTTGAAAATTAATTTCGAAACGAGGTCGGCTAGTGCAGAAAGGTGAACATTTCCTAAATTTAATGTACAAAGCATTACCAGCAATTTTAGATACATTAGTTTGTGAACAAAATGAGAAAGGCATGACCTGTGGAGCTTAAAAAACGGAAATATTAATAATAGTGCTCAAAGATATCATGGCCGAGAAATCTGGAAATTAGTTGACTATTTTTTGTATAATAAAAAACTCAGTCACCATGCAGACAATATACTTCGTAAAGCAGATGTGACTAACCAACCATAGAGATGGGTAGTACAAATCTATTTCTGACTAACCCATATAAAATACATAGCTGTCAACCGTTCCTTTTATCTCATGTCTAGAAATTTGACATTTGGAATATGCCTAAACAGAATTACCTGCAATATAATATTGGTATGTAAACTATAAATGGATTTCTGAAAGTTTTGGAATTCTTCACCTGCATTACACTATCAACTCTGTGTCCTTGGTTTAGAAACAACTGCTGGGTGATCGATTGCAGGTGATTTTGCCTTATTTATGTAGCATGCCATCTCAGCTAAAATTTCATTTGTATCCTTCCAGTTGTTCATGAATAAAAACTTAATGGGAAACTTCTTAAGGAATTAGATACGATGTGATTAAGTAAATCTACAAAAATGATGAAATATGACAAGGCAAACGGTGTTTCTTGACACTAAAGTCCTAGAAATTATCATTAATAGTATTCGTATGTTTTATATAATTGTATTTTTCTGCTGCGTTGAGCAGTGTTATATTATTTACTTTATTCATAGTATGTAGAATTTGCTTAATACTTTTGCTCTGGAGTTTAGATGTAGGAGGTTGACAGAACTGCAATTTGATGGAATCATATTCTTCTTTAAAATGTCCATTATTCTTTGTAAATTAGAAATTGTGGTTATACCTCATCTTTGGATATTTCTATCTTGATTTAATGACAATTAAAAGGAACTTCTAATTCTTGAACAAAACTGAAGCTCATACGGAAAAGCTTTTCTAAATTGACTCACTATAATTTTGTCGCCTGGGAACCAAGGATAGAAGAGCTTTTTACTTGAAAAAGCCCCAATATATTTTCATAAAAGAAGTATATTTATAGAAAAACACTCAGTTTATTTTTTTGTAGTTTTCAAAAATAGTTTGGATAAGCCTAGTGAAAGTTGTTAAATTAAAGTTTTCAAATGCTGAAGCCTATTATTTTTCTCTTAAAAATTCAGTATGTTAAATAAATCATTAAATACTAGATGTCTGAGACATTTGATTAAAAATAGAGACAATTGAACTTTCTAAAGTGCTTCTAATGAGCCATACCACTAGAACATGGCCATATAGCTTGAAAAGGTTTTCTTAAGCAGTTGTGATGGATGTACTTACAAGGTTAATGTCAATTGACGGAATTAATATCTACAAATATTCATGTCTATGTCGTTCAATGATATTTTATATTTTTTATTATTTTATCTTACGTGATCGATGATTTTATATTTTGATATGCAACTGTTCCTAATTTGTCAAATCAAGATAGGAGCACTTTTAAATTAATTAAATGAATTATAATTCTATATAATTATTTGGGCAAGTAATATGTAAATAGTATCGGGAAAATTTTAGTATTGAACCCCAATAATTACTGATCATAGAATTTTGTCTAAGTTTGAACTTGTAATTCTCTGACCCTATCTCTATGTGATCGTTTTGTTTTTCCTTAAGATTCCAAATTTGCCACTGACCTCATCGACAACCCAGTATACATTGAAACAGCCAACCAATCTTTCCTCTAGTATCAAACAAGAATCCGCTGCACCTAAGCGGCTACCGCTTCACCAGCCACCTTCCTTGCCGTCCACCCTACGAGCAAGTCCCATCAAACTGAGCAAACCAGCGACACCCATAGCAGCCTCCTCATCGACATCCACTTCTTCCTTGTTCACCAGACCGACGATACCATTGGCTAAGCCGGAGCCAACATCGGTGCCAACTAAGTCGATCACAGTGCCCCCCGAAGACGACGATGAAGACGACCTACTGGACGATGAAGATGAGGAGGAGGAGGACTTGGACGAATTGGCGCGCAAGACTCAGGAGGAGGCGGCTGAGAATTGGGATGATGCCGACTACTTCGATGACTACTAATTGTGATAAATCGCTCTTGTTGGCGAGAACTTTAATTTGCCCAATCAATCTCTGCACGAAACATTTGGACCAGCAAACAAATATTCATGAAAGTAATATTATGCATGTATCTCTAGATTTGATTTTTATTAATTACTCTGTGACCTATTTTGTTGCTCAGTTTCATTGATGGTCCTTAGAGAGATGACAGATTTCTATGTATTAGTTTTATTATACACAACACAGAGTAAAGATATACGGAGGTTCCACTCTTCGTTATCTCGTGTCTATATTATTCAACTGGCATGCATTGAACTATAGAATATATAATATAAGTAATTGTGGTTAATTCTTAAGTTTAGTTTAGAAAATACATTTTATGAAGAAATAACATCTCCACAATAAACATCAAATTCGTCTATCTATCCACATTACTTTATATTATGAAGGATGCTATATCCATAGAATTTTCATATACGGTTTTTAACCCATTAACGCCCAGACGTCAATTTTTTTGCTTTTTAGTAAATGATTGTTTTTGGTCAGAATTAATTGGTTATTTTTAAAAATAATTATGATATGTTTATATATGACTACTAAGTTTGTAATATCATGTTTTGTTTCAATATTTAGTTAATCATTTTTTAGTGCTGATTTAAAAAAAGTCGTGATTTTTGCTGTTTTACGAAATCATGCTACTTTCTCAAAGAAACAGGTAATAATATTTCAAATTTATAATATCATTGGAATATTATCATTTATATGTATTGACAACATATTAATGTAATAACATATTACAAAAAAAATAGTATAATTGCTACTGTTAGAATATTATATGAGTAGGTAGTTAGCAAGCAAAATAATTTGCGTCCAGGAAGATATGATCATGTTTTTTAGAATATATCATAATTTTTATGAAAATAGTGCATTATAAAATAATAATACATTTACAAAGTATCCATTCAGTATACAAATATGTGTTGTTATAACTATTTCAATATTCAACTTTTTGATTACGAATTTTTTTTACAATATATGTAATATGACCATGATTGCCCAGACGCAAAATATTTTGCATTTGTGTCTGGACTTACCTGAACAATGTACATTTCTATATTTTTAACCACGAAATCTGTCATGCAAATAATCATATATACACTAATTAATTTGTCTTTTCTACTTCCACAAAAATCTGGGCATTAATGGGTTAAATATTCTACAAGAATATTGTCCCAAACAGAGGTTAAAACTAAAAATCTTTTATAAAAAGTTTATATTGTGTTGATGGGGGCATATGACACCTGCACCCCATGGAGGCTATGACATTGAGTTTTAATAAAAATGATGACTTACTTTAGCCGATTTTAGAATTTGGAAGCAGCTGAGAAGAGGAGATTATGCTCCACCAAAACTTTGCACATTAATGCCACCATTCTTATGACTTGACTTTGAAATTTTAATTCGTTGGACTGCTTATCATAAAAACAATCTGCAGGTAAAGTTTTTTTTCTTCTATGTAGCCATTTCTTTATGGTGCTTAGATTCAACTTGGTGTTTACAATCATGTTGATCACCATGAGCGCATGAAAAATCGAAGTTGCAAATACTACAAAGTACAAAATTAGCACTCTTCTTTGATTCTGATAAAAATGACCAATCTTCTTTATATGCTGGTCAAAATTGCTGTGTTGATAGTTTCTTCTTTGACACTTCATTAGAGTTGGCAGAAGATCATTTACTCATCATCCTGAAATGTAAATAACAACAAGAAATTATCAGTGTAATGCTATGTTTGGTGCAAATTAGCATTTTATAGAATCATAAAATTAAGACTTCATCTCATGATTGAAAAATCCACAACATGAATAATATTTCACTTTATACAACAAAAAATTATTACCTATAGTAAATAACCAAAATAATATATTGTTGTTATAGAATACAAAAATATGTCAAACAAACAGAGCAACAAAGCATGAACATAAAGCAGAAGCAAATTACTTTTCAAGCATAGGCATAATATATTTAGAAGTCAAGTACTTAAACAGTTGTAGAAATAAAATAAAATGATTAATCTATACAATATACCATCCTTTTGAAAATAAATTTAAAAATAAGAAAAAATATTGCTGTACTGCGCAATAGCATCAAGATATCTGGTTGTTCAGAAATGTGTGTAACAGGCAAAGGACATTTTGCTACTGAGAATGGCTATATTGTGTTTTATTCTGGAAATGAGGGAAAGTGTGTAAATGGTGTTGCAATCTTGGTTTCAAAGGCATCAAACAGGGCAGTCCTGGGATACAACCCAGTCAATGATCATATAATATCGTTACGTTTTCAAGCAAGACCTACTAACATCACTTTCATCCAAGCTTATGCACCTACATCAAGTGCAGATGAACGAACCATCAATGATTTCTATGATCAACTTCAATACCTCATAGATAAGATGCCAAAGAAGGACATCACATTTTTAATGGGTGACTTCAATGCAAAGGTGGGTTGTGGTGTGAACTCTGACGTCACGAGAGGACCATATGGTCTAGGTGAAGTAAATATGGCTGGTGAAAGACTGATTGACTTCTGTGCGGCTAATGAGCTAGTAATTACCAACACGATTTTCAAACAGCACCCAAGAAGACTTTATACTTGGACCTCACCTGACGGGCTAACAAAGAACCAAATCGATTACATC
>JAUYWI010063766.1:0-15449 GCA_034780595.1 Parotoplana pacifica
TCAAATGATTGGTACTGGCCCCGTGTTATAAATACACCAATAGCCGCATTTAATGTATGAGTCCAAGTTGCTTTTTCAGTGGTAACTGGATGAATCTCCCAATTAATTGTAGATGGTATGCATGCCCTGTTACTATGACCGTGTCTGCCATTATATAAACCGTTCATGGAAATCCATTTGTTTCCCATTTGTGTTGCTATATGGCCGTTACCAATTTCGGGATAGCAATGTTTAGATACTTCATCTCTAAAATAAGAAACACATTATACAAATAACCAAATTATCCAAGATTCAAATAATTAAAGTATTGAATATTAATTACTTAGAAGATCAATGTCTCATTAAAAAGTGACTAACCTGTCATTAGTCGAATAAATGAATAAATCCGCTGGTCCCAGTTGTAAAAGAGTAGAGCTATATTGTTTCCATACACTATCCGTCACCTGAGCTTCCAATGGCAAATAATTAGAACTTCCATATGTAGTGTTCCGTGTAACTTTATCAGATGCTTTTCTTATAAGAATGTCTTCACAAAAATAAATGTTACAACACCAATATCCGAATACAACAATTAATAGAAAACCCATAGCCATTGATATTTGTGCAAGGCAACGTTGGAATTTAGATAGCTAAATTCAATGAGTGCTGTTGGCAGAATAATGCTGGCGTTTGAAACTGGCTTATCTTATAATCAATGCCTTAACTCAAATATCAACATGAATGAAATCTATATGTAGATAGGCCTAAGGTATAAAAGTGTCAGTTAAGCACGTCAACATTAATGATGAGGTTCCAATATATACTCAACCACCAGTTCTGCTAACTGAACATATATAAATAGCATACATGGCAGGAACGTTCTCACAGAGTGTACAATATGAAATTTTATTGTCTTACTTCATTGTAAGCTAGCAAGCAAATTAAATGGGCAACCACATTTTGATTAGTTGATGCTCCTAACCCATCTTTGGATCTACAGTGCTCAGAAAGCTCCCGCAGACCAAAATGTTCTCTCAGCTTTGATATTGATTTTTCTATCAATTGAGTAAATAAATTGTCATTTTACTTTCATGTCAAATAAGTTTACTCCGTATAATGCCATTAGTTGCATTGAGAAAAAGGATTTAATTAGTGTTTTTGAAAAACATGTTCTCCTGTATTTGATGTTACGCTTGCATTTCATTGCGTCAGCAAAATTTGCTGTCCTTTTTTTACGGAAATAACTCAATAATATACCCTGATCTTAGCGACCCAGTTAAGCATGTAATACGCGTTACGCAGCTATTATTTATATTAGATGGTAATGTGGTACAGAGATGGTATCCAAAGTAATCACATATGATATCACATTTGCCATTTCCTTCGGGTTTTACATCAACCCTACAGAGCACACATATGTATATTCGCTAAGAATGGGCACGTAATAAGGAACAGTGGAGAAAGTTGAATCCATCGACATAGACCATGCCCTCAAGTCAGAAAACAATATCGCTAGATAGATTCATATTTTATTAGGAAATTAAATATTCAATTTTTCCTATTAAATATGTATGTAGGATTTACATAATATATGGTCAATTTTTGACACAAAATGTCGATCGCCTTTTCTGTCTGTTAATTTTCGATGGAATTTGCTGGAGACCTTTAATTAAAACAACTATTTTCAAATCAAAATCTAATTTGATGCGATTTATTGGATCAAGGATCCACCCGGGTCACAAAATCAATATTTTCAAAAAAACAAAATATATGTTTCCAAGGTACATATCTCTAAATATTATCTAATTTCACACATTTTTGTCTGTAGGAATAGATTGTTTAAAAAAGTACATATTTAACTTTCTTGGCAGAACCTCATTTTTTCAGAGGGCCATCACATGACCTTGGGGAGGTCACACAAAAAAATACACCAAAAGAGAATTTCATCCAAATCTGTTGCGTCGTCTTTGAGCAATAATAAAAATTGTGGGTTTACACCCCTTCCCCTGTGACGACGAGGAATTAAACAATATGCTGCTATATATTCATTTGTTCCCCAATAATAACCATATTATTTGAATTATGGTGCAAGACCTCACAATAAGGTGCCAGATTTCCTTTGGAAAGTGCTTTTACTGGGAGGAGACACATCTCTTGGTGTACAACAATTTTTATTGTTAAAAGCTAATTCAGATAAGAAATGGTATTGGGATAAAGGAAGAAAACTTTTGGAAGAAATTGCTCGCTATTGGAGATCAAGATTGGTGCACAACGCAGTGGCCGATAGTTATGAGATTCACAATGTTATGCCGCCTGATGAATATGTGCATTGTGCAAATAATTCAGCATTTACAAATGCTGTTGCTAAAATTGCTTTACAAGGTCCGTACATATTTTCTAAGCGTTATGGTTGCAGTAGTGGTGACAATAGAACATGTGCAATGGTACCTGAGGAGTACAAACTTTGGTTCGACGTCGCCGAGAGCATTTTTATGCCAGTAGACGAGAAAAATGAAATTTACATGGAATATGATAAATATAAGTTAGGAACCTGGATAAAACAAGCAGATGTTGTTCTTCTATCATATCCACTTCAGTATCCAATGCCACACATTTATAAGCTCAACAATGCAAAGTACTACGCATCGGTTACCGATAAAGACGGTCCTGCCATGACATGGGGAATGTATGCGATAGCCTGGTTAGAACTTGATCGACCGGACTTAGCTTGGAATTTATTTAAACAAAATTTCGATTATGTCAGGTTACCATACTATGTGTGGACTGAGGTACGAAGCGGTGAGGGTGCAATCAATTTTCTTACTGGTATGGGTGGATATCTTCAATCTGTTATTAACGGATATGGAGGCATTAGAATTGGGCATGACCAGTTGCAGTTAAAACCTTATCTACCACCAAAACGCACAACAACTCCAGTTCATTGAGCATTACAGTGGATCAAATTCATGTTGTGTTGGAATCGTTCTGAACAGTGCGGACCTTTGAGTGTTGGCGTATTAGAATCAAAAATAACGAAAGTCATAACAGTTGATAGTATGCCACCACTGGTAGTGACATGTCAAAAAATATTTATAAAATCAAACTGATAATATTTTTTCCTACGAATTAATTCTTAATGTGATCAGTGTTTTCAATGTTCGCAATGCGAAAACATTCCATATATAGTAAAATTATAAGTCTATGCCATCTTTTTTATTATCTATTTTTCTGTGGATTGTAGTTTTCTACCTAAATACAAATTTTCAGTCGATTTAAGTATACCATCCTTAAACAAATCTATAGTTTATAAGTATTTTGATTCAATATATTTATTTTGTTGAAGTCGTTAAGTTGTTTTACAACCTTTTCAAATTCTAAATGCCACTCAAACATTACCTAAATTAACCTAGTAAAACATTAGTAATTCCTGATGGTAAAGTTTAAGAGGATAAGTGTCATCTATCTGGACTGTGGACTGAAATTGGGACCCATTAAAATTTGGTAAACAATACCTTGGAAAGAATCAACAAAACAAATCAAACTGAACACTATCCAACATACTTTCTTTTCTCTATTATGCACTGTCTGATTAACTTATTTAACACCCAAAATTATTGATCCTATTAATTTCCTAAAATTCAAACAAAATCATGTACAATAATTGTAAATTCAACAAATGAAAATTAAATATGTAAAATTTATGGTCCTAAATTCTCTAGAATGACTTATGTTTAGTTGTTTGGAAACACATTAAATAGTCATTAAAAGTAGATTCAACTTCTGGTCCACAAACCACGAGATCTTGGTCTGCATGACTTTTGATAAGGTAAGTTTGACTATATAAACATTGATCATACATCAGATGTACAAAATTATTGAGATGCTAATAAACTATGTCTCCAAAATTTATAAATCAGAAAAGTGATTAACTTAACATTTAGTTTTATCCTAACTAGGTACATTGTGCGCTTGAGTGTGGTGTCCTGGTAGTGGGTAAAAACCCCAGAAAAATTTCAATTTTTGAAAGTAAAATATGCCTAAAGCAACCTTTAAAACTTGGATATAAAGCGTTCATAAACAGAAATATCTCTAATGGTGGTAGGGGATAGAGTAAGGTCTCTCATTGTATAAATCAAACTACAACTTAAAATTTCCTGAATTCCAGAAAAGTCGGGTGCCTGATGACGAAATCTAATCCTAAAACCAAATTTGGTCCGATGAACTTCTCGAGGAAATAGATACAATTAAAAAAAAACATTCCTATCTTGCTCAAATTAAGATTTAGAATTTAAGTAATAGAAAGAATGTATTCGATGTCACATTGTTTGCTAGTCTATGAGGGCCACCATAGTTTTTTTTCTAAAGTTCACAATTTATTGGCTCTAAATGATTTGAAATTGTTTATTATTATTTTCAAGATCATTTCCAGTAATTTTAAAATGATTTTATTCACTAAAATTAAATTTAAAAAAACGGTTATTAACGTGTCAAACAGTCCTGGTCCAACCTTATTGAATTGCAATTTCTGACTTTGGACAGAATATGGCCTTATAATAGAGCACTTCAATAACATCACATAAAATGATAGATATGCAAAATAATGATGACCATTCCAATGAAATATTCATATTTTATTGACTGAAAAACATCAAGTTTGGTAATTGGCTGAAAAAATAATACATTCGTTTCGCCAAAGTTCATTTCTTAATTAAATTTTTTCATACTGTTTCTTTATTCCATTTTTCACATTTAAAGAATTGAGCAGGTTATTTATCAACTAGAACTCAATTTATTTAAAAATAAATTTTCAAATTTGGTTGCCTCTCAGTCTGAACCCAGTTCACAAAACTAAATATTAAAAAAAATTCAAATAAAATAAAAAAAATCATGAACATACCCAAAGAAAATAAAAAAAATTAATCAACGTTTCTCTATATTTTAGCTTCTTCAGGACAACAACAAAAACTTAACGAGTGTCTCATAGAAAATTGTATTGGGAAACTTTTAATATTAAACATATCTAAAAATATACCCTATGTTTAAAAAATCTGCGTGCATAAAAAACAAAAAATATTATATTAAAATGTACAGTGTTTATTTTAAAAAAACGAGTTCAATAGTAGTTAAAAACAATTTAAATGAATCTATTTCCACCAAAATGTAGAGCAATTTTTTGTCGAACACGAGATTGGTCACAAAGTTAATTTGTAATATCACGTCTGCGAAGATTGTTCCAAACTTCATTTACTGCAGCATGAAGATAATCTCTATTTGTTGGGTTCATTAGTTCTACACGATCAGCTAAAACACGGAATAACCCTTTGTGGTGCTTGCTTCAATAATTGGATTGTTGGATGCCTCGCCATAACATCTTCTACAGATGCCTCATAATTATTCACATGTGCTTTTGCATTATCCAATTGTAATATGCGAATACCAAGCAGGAAAGATTTCATTGTCTAATATTTGACAAAAGAATTGTCAGCACATGATAAATCTCTCCAGTAAGGATCCCCACGACGATTATATTGATTATTACGCTGATATGTTCTTTGTTCAGCCACTGGCCACAAACCAACTTTACCATAATTAGCTAAAAACATCAATTTAGGAGCATGTGCAGGTGGATGTTCAAAAAGTACTGGGGAGTTACTTTGTCGATACACATGTTTTTTACCATTTTCGTCTAAGAAGGTAGTGAGTCTTGGATTATTTTGAACAAATTCAAGCCGTTTTCGAATATTTTGTGTTGATAGTGGAGGGCGTGACACTTTCTTGCATATTTTTATTTTCATGTTTCTGCGAATTTTATTTGCAGTAGCAGGAGAAGAGTTTGATTGAATTGACAGTCTACGACAAGTGTTATATTTTTTTCTGTCTTCGCGGATAAGGTGCTCTATATGACCTTTTGAGATCTTGGTTGTTCACTTTACTAGGCCGACCACTTCTCTGTTTTGATTTCAGACTGCCAGTTGTTTCAAATTTGTTTAGTAGAGTACGATGATATTTCCTTCCAATTCTATATTCTTGACATAAATCCATCACTGTTACATTAGCTTCACCATGTTTTATCCGAATATAACAGAAGTATCTCTTTTCTTTGAATTTCAGTTAATTCTACAGCTCTATTTTCAAGTTGCATTTTTCCTGTAACTTACATTCACCTATACTAACAACTTTATTTAAACCATAGATATTGGGTGAAGTCAAAGTTGTCTTAAGAAGTTTCTTAGTCAACTATTTTCTGAACTCAGTTTATATCAGCCGAGACTTCGACCTGACGAATTTTTTTATAAAGGTCGAAGTGTCGGCTGATATAAACTGGGTTCAGAAAATAGTTAAGACTAAGAAATTTCTTAAGACATAACTTTGACCTCACCCATTGTGTGGTTGATCTGACAATTTTCAACAATGTAAGCTGCTACAACCGTGTGTGATAAAAAAAAGTATTTGGTATGCCAATTTGTCACATCTTAAATAAATATGCCTCTACTATGAAATAACTTTCCTCAGACGCGAATTGAGAATCGAATAAAACTATATACATATTTTACTGGGATTGTGTTGTCGTAAACTGCATTCCACCTAGTTAGAAATATAAATTGATCTATTTAAACAAATTACCGTTGTTTAGATCGCGATCCTAAGCCGCATATTATCCGTTGGCTTGAAAATATCTACAGTAAACTTATCGGCTCCAATTAGTCCGTATGGAGATATAGTACATGGTTGGTGTGGCAACTGCTAGTAGCTTAACCAGTTAAAGCTATAAGTGAGAATATTATATATTTGATGCGTCAATTTGTCACGTCTTAGAGATGCGCCTCTGTGAGATATAAATTTACTCCGACACAAATTCTGAATTGAATAAACCCATGTTATATATTAGCTCATTTTTAAATTTTGCACCTAATTTAATTGACCCCTTATTCGACTTAAGGAGGGTGGAGGTAATCAAACAATCAACTAGAGCTTAATCGACTCAGAATTGAATTCTGATGACCTCCTCCTCGTGTCAAATAAGGGGTCAATTACACTACTTTTTCATACGCAGTCCGAAATTTCGAGGTTAGCAATGCACTTATAAAGAATAACAATATGTATATCCAAACAAATTAAGCACTTGTTAAATATTTATCATAAAGTGATCGCTATTATATAAATTTTATGACTAATCCAATCACTTATAGAACCATTAAGGTTGCTGTTTGTAGCTTGTACACATAATAATTGCAGAGCATGGACCATTTCGATGACACCGGTCCCTGTGTTGTCATGGCAAGCCCGGGCATGATGCAGTCTGGTCTCTCCAGAGAACTGTTTGAGAACTGGTGCACGGATCGTCGTAACGGAGTCATCATTGCTGGCTATTGTGTGGAAGGAACCTTGGCCAAACAGATTCTCTCGTTGCCATCAGAAATTCCGGCCATGTCAGGCCAGATGTTGCCCCTCAAGTGTTCAGTGGACTATATCTCCTTCTCGGCACATACCGATTATCAGCAGACGAGCGAGTTCATTCGAGAACTGAAACCTGCACAGATTGTGAGTTGATTAGATGTGTATATTGGTTATGCTTTTATTGGTTATACTTTTGTATTGGTTATAGTACTTGTATTGGTTATACTTTTAGTGAGCATTCCTCTTTTGGTTATATTTAAATTGGGTAATCTTGGGTTATACTTTTATTGGGTATTCTTGTATTGGTTAAATTTCTATTGAATATGCTTGTATTGGGTATACTTGTATTAGTTATATTTTATTGGGCATTCTTGTTATTGGTTAGTGCACTTATGTTGATTATGTTTGTATTGGTTATATTTTTAGTGGTTATTCTTTTATTGGTTATTGTACTTGTTTTGGTTATGCTTATATTGGTTATTCTTGTATTGGTTATGCTTGTGTTAGGTATACTTCTATTGCCTATGCTTATATTAGTTATACTTGTATTGATTATGCTTGTATTAGGTATACTTGTAGTATTGGTTATACTTGTATTAGTTATGCATGTATTGCTCAACTTGTATTGTATATATTTGTATTAGATATACTTGCATTGGTTATACTTGTATTGTGTAGATACGCTGATAAAATGCTAAAAAAAATCTGGTTTACCCTTAGAAACCACATGGGGGTCGGTCACTTTGACCCACCTGTCAGAGAATACATATACGAAAGGGAATATCTCAGAAACTACAGGACTAATCAAGCTGACATTTTTAGTAGATACTTGTTGATGTCTCTATTTGAGGAAAACCTCATTTATGTGACTGATGATGAAATTGGCCTGAAAATGTAAAAATATGAATGTGACTTCTATAGAAAGAAATTTTTTATATTACATGTTTTTCAAAATATTCATCAACCCTGTATCGGAATGCTATTGTTTCTGTATTTTAGATTCTAGTCCATGGAGAACAGAATGAAATGTTTCGTCTACGCTCTGCACTACAACGTGAATATGATGATGATCCCTCCTCTAAAGTGAATTAATGGCATAAAATTATTTGTTCTATTGTAGAGAATACTTATCCATAAATGACATATGCTATAAGATTTCAGACCGTCGAACTTTGAATTGAAGAAGAAAAACTTTCATTTCAGCACACTGCTGGTTTTGAGCATGCGTACATTGCACTGAATGGCAGTCTATTTTAATTTGGAAATTGCTAAGCCTAAAACGAGTACTTTTCATATTTAAAAAGAAACTAGTTTGTCGATGTTTATTCTAAACCTACAAATCAATTCAATACATAAAAATGCGTGTAAAATAAAAGGTGTATGCTTTTTTGCCCAGAAATAAAAATACAAAGACATAGTGTAACAGATGACTGATTCTGTATTTTCTAACAAATGACCAGTCTAACAAATATCTGCTTCTCTTGTGATTTTTATTTATTTAATGTTTTTACATCAATTATTGTTAAGTATTTTGCTTCAATTTTTTAAGTATAAAAATTGGATGTCTACCCAATTTTCTTTCTCGAAATGCATTGTAAATTTGTGTTCATTTGAATTTTCTGAACCTCAATGTGTTTATCTGTTGTTTGTAGGTGACCCTGTGGACCCCAAAGAACTGTGAGCCGGTAGTACTTCACTTTCGTGGTGAGAAGTCCACTAAAGTAATGGGCCAGTTGGCCAAAGTGCGACCTCAAAATGGGTATCGTTTATCCGGAGTTCTGGTCAAGAAGAACTTCTCCTACCATTTGGTCACCTCTAGTGAATTACCCTGTGAGTTTCCTATTTGTAGTGAATTGCCCTCTGAGTTTCTTGTTTGTAGTGAATTACCCTGTGAGTTTCATATTTGTAGTGAATTGCTTGTGAGTTTCTTGTTTGTAGTGAATATCTCATTGGATTTTTCTATGGAGATTTTCTTATCTGTAGCGTATTTTACGAGTTTCATCCATAATTGTATAATTTATATTCTAACAGACATGTAATATTTCTCTCTATGCAGTACCTGTAATTTTAAAATATTCTTATCGCAATAGACAAAGGTCAAATGCAGCACTACATTTTAAAATTATTATTAGCAAGTTAGACACACGTATTTATATAGATGAATCCTACTAGCTTACATACGTAGATGAATTTACTGAATTGGTAATTCTCCGATTGCAATGTGATAAAAATCTGAAAAAATGCAGAAACCAACTCAGTCGGATATCGTTGTGTTTCGAACTCCAATCAAAGACGTTGGATCAGAATTCTGGTCTATTGGTAGCATAACAGATTCAAGTATTGACGAAGAGATTGAATTTTATTTGGCACCACATATTATTCCGAATAGTCATGAGGTACGTTTCGAGTTGAGCTTTAATTCAAGGCCTATAAAAGTTTCTAACTATGCAACGAGGATTAAACACCTTGTAATATTGCACGTGGGAATTTTTGATGTTTCTTTATATAATCATAGGCATTACCTTATATTAAAATCGCATGAACCAACAACCTTATTTGTGCCTTCACAACATTGGATATTTTTTTCATCATTGCTACGCCCATCCATTGTGCAACGACTTGAAATATTTATGAAACAAATTGGTAACGGCGACAATTATAAAGTAAAATATCCAGAAGTTGAAATTTTATTTAAATATGAATGTCATCACTGTATAACTTCAGTGGAGAAACCACAAGGAATATCCGACATTTGTGAATTGCAAAGAGATTTCGATGCCCTTCGGATTTCAGAATTAAAATCGGACTTTGTGATTCGTGTTCAAGGTCAGGATTTTCCTGTCCATCAGTGTATTTTAGCTGCTAGATCTCCGGTCTTCAAAGCCATGTTAAACGCGGACATGAAAGAAAAACAGTCTGGTGTTTGTGAACTTCCAAGTAACGTAAAGCCCTTTACATGGTCTGTTTTAAGTCGGTTTTTGTACACCGGTGAGATCAATTTTGCCCAAACAATAGAAACGATTAAGGAGACTTCTAGTGAAAACAATTCTGATGATACTTCGATCTCAATTGCAACAAATTTAGCTGAAATTGGTGTCTTGTTTGACTACTATTGTTTGGAGTCTGCTGTGGAAGCTATCTACTCCAAAATGGCTCTCTGGATAAGCAAGAAAAATGTCGTGGAATTAATTACGTTTGGTTTTGAATACAACTGTTTTCGACTAAAAGCCAAATGTTTTAATTTTATTAAGGTCCTTAGTATATCTGAAAAGTGTTCCATTTATGAGACTCAGCAATGGTGTGATCTTGTGTATTGCTATCCACAATGTTTGGAAAATATTAAATGAAGGACTATTATTTTTAATATAGACTACTTGCGTGATTTATACGATATATTTCAGTTGAGTTTGATCATAAAATACATTAATATTTCTTTTAAAGTGCTGTTTTTACCCTTTACACCTATGTCTATGGTATCCAGGTATCTTCATTTCCTTGCAAACTCTTGAATTATTAGATACCCCTGAGAGCTTTTAAATATTGAAAAGTTTTATTTTATCTTTAAACTAATCGGTTGTTGTACACCAATGAGATCAATTTTGTTCACACAATACAAATTATTAAGGAGACTTTGAGTAAAAACAATTCTGGTGATACTCCGATTAATAATGTAACAAATCTAGCTGAAAATGGTGTTTTGTTTGACTAACTCGTTTGGAGTCTGCTGTGGAAGCTATCTATTCCAAAATGACTCTCTGGATAAACAAGAAAAATGTCGTGGAATTGATTACGTTTGGTTTTGAACATTAAACATTTTTGGAGACATATTTTAATTTTATAAAGTTTCTTGTTACACTTAAAAAATTCTGTTCGTTTTATTTCAAATATATTTTTTTGGTTCACTCACAGTTTATACCTTGGCACAGAAATCAATATTTTTAAAAATCTGTAATAGGTATATGCTATCGAATGAAGTAATAATGATATAGTTAACAAATGTGAACCACTTTTACCAAACAATAACTGTAGGCTTATGGATTACAGTGTTTAAGGATTAGATTTTCCATATAGCAAAATGTCAAGGTATTCTATCTGTTAAATATTTGTTATCTTTTTTTAAATTTGATGGGCTCTCTGATTGCACCCAGGCCACAAAGTCATTGTTTTCAAAAACCTGTAATATATGTATGCTGTGCAATTAATTGATTGTGATATATTTACCAATTATGAACCACTAGAGTCCGTAAAATGATTTTTATTAAAAGTGAATTGCTTTAGAAATAAATGTTTCTATTTTATTTCTAGTTTTTTTTTAAATAATTGGACCTCCAATTGAGACTAACTAAAGCATATTACATTTTATATTATCGCACTAATACTCGTAACAGGGAAAATAAATAAGTTTGCAAAAATATAAATGCATTCCAATAAATAATTTATTGGAATGCATTTATATTTTTGCAGTTTCTCATATATTAGGCATATTTTTTATTTCTGCTCATTCAGATCGCCGTGACAATTTTGCGCGTTGATATCAATTCATTTTTATATGAAAATGGACAGCATTTAATTTGCTGATAAAAGTGAACAATTATTGTGATTGTTCACTTTTATCAGCAAATTAAATGTTGTCCATTTTCATATAAAAATATCCAGTATAGAATCAGTTTTTTTATCAACGCGCAAAATTGTCACGGCGATCTGAATGAGCAGAAATAACAAGTATGCCTAATATATGAGAAATTGCATTTTATATTTGGGTAATCAAACGGAGTAAATTGGGAGATACAAGGACCTGTGGGGACACGCTGTATACTGCTGCTTGTGTTTCAATGAATCACGTTTAATACTGATAACGACATCAACCATTAAAACATCATTACATAAATTCCAGAATTTTTAATAGTAAAGTGCTTCTTTAGATCGACTTACTTTTTCACAAATTAAACCAGAATGTCCTACTTTAAAGAGACACCACGTAGCCCTGGGTTGATGAACACAATGGCTCCAAAATTGGGACAGAACATTTCTGACACAAAACCAAAATTTCAGCTCAAATCAGAATTACTGTGTTTGAACTGGTTAGCTATATGTGCTAGGGAGGAGTATACCCCTCTCCTTTTACCAGCGAAGGGTTAATAAAAGCAATTTGTTTCACTGATATTTTTAGCATAGGAAAAATACATTGAATGTACATTTTTGGCTCTTGTTGATGGCGGCTAGCCGGGCATCATAGGCACCACTTGTTCAACTTAAGACATTATTTTCATTTCATAGCAGACTTGTCAGACCTTTGCGGCTCGATTTTATGATTAAACTCCCCCCGTCTAGATACAGAATGGTAACAAAACTAAATTTCTATAATGCAATTTTCTTTTTTTCTGAAAAATATTTATGATGGCATTTTTTTGCTATGTAAATT
This sequence comes from Parotoplana pacifica, assembly GCA_034780595.1. Classification (NCBI taxonomy): domain Eukaryota; kingdom Metazoa; phylum Platyhelminthes; order Proseriata; family Otoplanidae; genus Parotoplana; species Parotoplana pacifica. Next base: position 12,800 of record JAUYWI010063766.1, read on the forward strand.
TATAATAGAAAGATCTAAAATCATTTTAAATTATAAAAATTATGAATTGATATTGTCGGATATCATCAACATTATATTTGGAAAAGAAAAGTATTGAACATTTTCTAGAATGAAACCAATATGATTTTTCATTGAATGAATACAGGACGCTCTGTCTGTATTAAAACTATGCGGAGAGTCTAAATTTTAGGAAAATGTATAACAAAATGTATGCAAAATCCGATATCGTTAAATAAAAAATATAAAATCCTGTCATTTAAGCTTACACAGACCTGGCCACCAGCACCGTCACTCAGCGTCTTTCCATTGCCTTCTTGGGCCCGCCCTCCCTTCTGCTGTTTCACCTAACCCTCCTCACCGGGAACGTGGAGATTGTGAAGCAACGCGGTGATAAACAGATCTACAAGGTGTTCAATGCCGTGGAAGTCATCTGGCAACCCAAAATGGTCATCATTGAGGTAGAGAAACATTTTCATAATAAGATTACAAGGATACATAGAAGTTCAACTTATGGGTAGCTTATGATTGATGCAGAATCTACTAACTCTGATTTTTTCCTATTTACTTTATAAATGGAAAGCTATAGCCATAGAGTAGGACTAGAGAAACCACTCCACCCAAAAATGCATGCACTTTGTACACACACAAACAATTTATCATTATTATGGTGATGAAAACAAATTGATTGACGATCACGTTTTTTACCAACCTGACTAAATTAACATAGTGAAGATAGGACTATACTTTAAGCTTTTATAACTTTTTGCCTTTCAATTCAATTTTAAAATGTTTTTTGGTTTTATTTAAAATATCTAGAGAATAATGAGCAGCAAAAAATATAAATGTAGTATACTTTCAAAAATTTGGACTGTTTTCTCAATCCCTACTCTGGTTATAGCTTAAAAAACGCCTGAGTTTCGTAACATGTCAATAATCTTGAAAGTTTTACATTGTGTGTTTGTGGACTAACAGCGGTGTTGGTATGGCTGCACTAACACCAGTCTCGATGAAGATTATAAGTTTTTTTTAGTTTTCTATGAAATTTGAATGCAAAGAATTTAGTAAATGGACCTTTCTTCTTTTTAGTGGCAGTCTAACCCAATCAATGACATGTATGCCGACTCGGTACAAAACATTATTCTTAAAGCTGAGTTACAAGGAATGCCTTGGCAAGGTTGGTTTTTATAATATTGACATACTTAGTGCCTTAGATATGCCAAAGCATCGATTGTATGTTGCAGCTGATGTAAACATTTTGAAAAGTTGATCCACGGCAGATGCTCTGGAAAGAAGAGAGTCACTATATCAATGATTACTAATTGCAAGTGCAAGAAATGTATGTAGAGAAATGAATCTGATAAAAATGTTACAGAGCATGGGAATATAGAAGATGAGGTGTTAAAAAGACCTTGATAGAGTGAAGGGTTTTTGTTACTTGAGAGATACACTAAAAGGGCAGCGAACTGACAGTATTAAAGAGAGTGAGATTTGGCTGGTGAAGGTTTAGAGATCTGGAATCAGTGTTGTGTGGCTATAGACTGACTCTAGCAATGAAGGGGCACATATATAGCATATTTGTTAGACCAGTAATTGTTTATGTGGCAGAGACATGGATAGTATGATCAATAGAAGAAAATATCCTAAGAAGAGCAGAAAAGGCTATGGTTAGAAAGATATGTGGAGGGAAAGAGGGCGCCCAAAGTTGACCCGGAAAAGTATGGTAGTGAGAGAATGTCAAAAGGTTGGACTGAAGCTTGGAGATCATGAAGATAGAAAGCATTGGAAAATTGGTGTGACCAGTTGGAAAGAATGAGGGTCAGTGACTCCCTGTCAGAGGGAAATAAACCGATCTATGATGATGGGGAGGCAACTTTAAAGTTATATTGCTTAATGTATAAATCTAGAGAGAACACTCAATTTTGCCAGTAACTGATAAGCTACAACATTCATACCGACTGATTCCATTTGTTATTTCAGGTATTCCTCAACTAGCAGAAATGGATGAAAATCACTTCTTTGGCTGCATATTTCGCACATTGCGTGACATGTTTGGTGAGAAATGTGTCAACCCAAGCTCGCTAGAAGACTTGGAGAATGTCAAACATATTGAGGTGAACATTGGCACTGGAACGGCATGTGTTACCTTGCCTGATATGGTAAGTGGCTTGCTAAATCATAGCCAGCTTATAAACACGTGTTTGGCTTTTTATCATTTTCATAACTATTAAATATATTTGATGCGCTTATTAAAGACTAACAAGTCTGATTTTAACAAACGTTTAAATATTTTAGTTTTTGTTACTATTTTTCAATGAATTACTTATACTACTTTTATGACTACTTATTGTATTTTAATTATAAAATAGGAATAATTTTGAAATATAATATTTAACACTGTAAGATATAAGTAAAATATTAAAAGATGTGTGTGCAATAAGTTAAATATCATTTATTATGGGTAGTACTCAGCAGTTCTATGTTCAATTTAAAAAAAATAGTTTTATGCAAAATATTTTTGAAACTGTTATTTTGGATCAATTTGAAGTATATAAACAATTTTCTACTGCTATCTTAGTGTACTTGCTTCGGCAGTACATATACTAAAATTGGAACGATACAGAGAAGATTAGCATGGCCCCTGCGCAAGGAT
>JAUYWI010063777.1:0-15447 GCA_034780595.1 Parotoplana pacifica
CAACCACAATTTACAGGTGGATAAGAGAAAATAAGGATGGAAAGTTGTCTTTTAACAGCCCACCAGGGAGGCCCAAAACAACTTCAGTGAGAAGTGATTGGTTTTTGGCCCGGTTGGCTGCAATTCACCATCTAGCAAGCGCTAGAGAGCTGATCCAGTACTGGAGAGAGAAAGAGGGCTACCTCATATTGATTGATAAAAGTTGCTTCCCGTTTTGTTTTATTAGCAAGTTTTTCAATTTATTTTAGAAATCAGTGTACGTTGATATATATAAATCAATATTTATAAATGCTTTGTCAAAAATCAAATAATATCTGCTGGCATCATTAAATAATATTAATAAAATCCAATATCTTATTTCAGATATTACTTACAACAATAAGCAAAATTTTGAGTTAATAACAGACAAAAAATAATTTAGAATTTTTTTTTAAAAACCCCAAAAAGTTCAATAAAGTAACTCGATTGAATTAACTTATGTACCCTTTACTTAATGAAATATTCCAAAAGGTACTAAACGTTTATTATTAAAACTATTTTTATTATTAAACATTTGACATTATACTTAGAAACTGAAGAGTTATATTAGTTGAAAAGAATCGTTAAAAAGTATTTTCTAAAACCTTTACCGTTATTAAACATTTTTGAGTGGTAAAAGTCAAATTTTCTGCTTTTGAATTCTTTAACTAAAATTTTATTATAATATTTTTTTTATGTTGATTAAATCGGTACTTTCTAATTGTTGTTTTTTTCCTTGTTAAAGATTATAGATTTTAACTTCCATTGATCTTGTGAATGTCTTGCTACCTTTCCCATTGTCCATTAAGTCCATTCCTTGATGTCATCCATTTCTCTTTCGTCTTGGTCTTTTACTACTTTTCTCACCCTCAATTCTTCTGTGTAGCACGTTCTTTTCTCTCGACGCATGTCTTAGAATATGACCACAAAATTTTAATTTCCTTGCTTTGAAGCTTTTTGGGAGGTTTTTGTATCTGCCATTTCTAGGACCTTCTCATTGCTGATCTTTTGGTACCAGTTCACCTTCCACATCTTTCCCTGTGTTCACATTTCGGTCGACTCTATCCTTCGAGCCATTGTTTTCGTGACACTCCATTTCTCATAACCGTACAATAAAACTGACTACATATATATATATTTTTTTTTTTTTTTTTTTTTTAAAGCCTTAGTCTCGTCTTCATTTGAACTTTTAAGGAACATAAGATTTTCTACTGTTTATTAAAACTTCCATAGGCAATACCAATTACTCTTCTTGATTTCCATTGTACTGTCCTGCTCAAATATAGCATTGATTGGACTTGTTCTATTTATTCCTCATATAATTTAATATGTACATTTCGTATTCATTGGTGTTCATCCTTAACGATATCATCATACTTTGTCGTTTTTTTAATATATTTTTTTCTGCGTATCTAATGTTGTCCATCTTTATTCCTCAATATCCAGTTCCATAATCCAATTTTTTCATATCACTCATTGAATTTTCTGCGCATATATGTTAAACAGTGGCAATAACATCGTTCTTGATGTGTACATACATTATTAGTGTAGCTTTCTCCGATTTTCACTTTCGCTTCTTTTCTCCATTATAAGTTCCTGTTCTGGAGAATGCGTTAGTCTTTGCCGTCAATATTGACATCTTTTAATATTTGGAAAGGTCTTCATGCATTGTCTTGTCTAAGGCTTTCTCGTAATAAATGAATCCAAAAATAACTCTCATGTTTCATTTTTATTGAGCGTTCTAATAGAACGGATATGTTGAAGATAGCTTCTCGAATATCTTTTCCCTTTCGAAATTTATATTGTTTAACACATTTATTTGATTTTTCAAGAATTATTTTCCAGAGGTTTTTGACACTTGGTTCATGATGCTGATTGTACGGTGTTGTCCACATTCCCGTGTTCCTGGTTTCTTCGGGATGGTGATGAAAACTGAAGTCTTCCAATCTTTTGGTATAGTATGTTTCATAAATTTTATTGCACAACTTGTGTAGTTCTTGACTCCTGTATCCATTGATTTTAGTTATTTGGCCCCAATGTTGTCTTCTCCAAAAGCCTTGCCATTTTTCATTATTTTTATAGCATGTTCAACTTCTTTGGTGTGCATTGTCGATAAACTGCGTTGACCAACTTCTACACTTTTCTTTACTCACTGAGAAACCTTAAAGCGCTATTTTGCACAACACATATAAAGCCTTTCATTGCGTCTATTGCACGTGGTTATCTTACTCATAATTGCAGGTTGTATTATTGTTAGTAGCCGTATTAAAAGCACAAAAAATGCTACAAATATCTTATTCCAATTTTTAAAAATGAAGTTTTAATTTATTCTTTTAAACAATCTTGTTACGGTTTCATATTTCCAGACCTGTAACAGCATAATAATGTCCCTACTAGATTTTTAGTATAGCAGGTTGTCTGAATTATTCTTTGTTTTACATATCTCTGGAACATTGAATTGAACTACACAGAAACATGTTTTTAAAATTACTTTGGTTTAGTCTGACTCAAAAGGCCAAATACATAAATTTTGAATAGACTAGAAATTAAGAATTTAATGATTTTGTAAGGCTCTAGGAAGAGCGAGTGGCCCGGAATGGCAAACAGTTACCTGACAGCTATTTAAACAAGTCCTTCAAACCAGAATGTAGCTCTAATTCAGTTCAATAAATTGTTTGTTTTATAATCGTATTATACAGGGTTGGGCCTCAGTAAATAAATTAAGTATAATTAACTCCAATTTTTTTTATTAATGTTTAATGTATGTATATAATAATTGTAGTATTAAACAATGATGAGGTATTTTTATTTGATTAAGTGCTCAAAGTGTATACATTCGGCTGCAACACAGTGCCGAAACCTCGGAGAAAAGACACCGCAGATATTTTGTAGCATAATTGGAGTAATTGTGTTAATAGCACCATCGAATGTGCGCGACCGAGTGTTGTACATCTCTGATTTGACGTAGCCCCATAAGAAGAAGTCAAGGGGACTTAAATCGGGTGAACAACTGGGCCATGGAATAAGTCCAGTTCTTCAAATCCAATGGTTTGGAAACTCTTTGTCAAAGTAATTTCAAACATTCCTTCCGCAGTGTGCTTGTGAACCGTCCTGCATAAACCACGCACAATGCTAGACACAATACTACGATTCAACATATCAAGATGTGTGCACATTGACTGATTCATTGAAATAAAATGAGCCAATGATTGAATCACCAAGAATTCCACAGCAAACCATAATACACAGATCATTTTGAACATTTAAGTTATTCATCCAATGGGGATTTGAATTTGAATAATCACGACAATTGTGTCTGTTTACATGTCCATTTAAACAAAACATTGCCTCATCACCAAATGCAATATCAGATATATCTATGGTTCCGCTTTCCTCTATTTCAATGAGTTGCGAACAAACGTCAAGATGAACAGAACGTCGGCTTATGACTGCCGACATTTCCTGTTTCTTTGAATTTGTTTAAGAGGCGGCATACTGTCTTCTGGTCAACTGAACCACCAGGATGGCGCAGTTTGAAAATATCAACTGCTTCTTGAAGAAGATGCATATCCATCACCAACTATTAGTAATTCTAATCTTTCATTTTTAATCAACAGCACTTTTACAAACTGCGATTCGTACACAGAATTTCACTGCGCCAATATTACCCAATAATTTCTATTAAATCGATGACCACATATTTTAACAGAAAAAAGAAGAAATATCTATGAAAGCCATCATAATATTTCAACATAAAAAGGGAGAAATGTCTATAAAATCCATTAATTATTATTATATGCTTTTTTACTGAGGCGTTACTTTTGCCGAACCCTGTAGGTGCATACGTACATTGAATACAAAAATCAAAAATTGAGAGACAATATACAGCAAAAATTTATATTGGCTAATCATCAGGTAATTATAATATCCATAATAAATTACAAACTGTTTTTTTTCTTTGTATTGAAAAATAATGAATTTAGATTTTGTAAACCAATTGAGGAATACATATCCTAAGGAATTTTGAGAATTGTCTGAATTTTATGATAGGCCTAGGTACCTAATCATGGATTACTAGTTAAAGAACTATAAATAAGCCGTGTAATTTAATTTTTATATTGCTCAGGCCTAGCAGATAAGGTCTAATAAGGCTGAAACAGCTGTCCTAGGTAATCTCTTGTGAGTAATATGAATAAGTAGTATAGTTTTGTCAAAGTATTCCTGTTTGTTTATTATTACTCCTAACACGCTAAAATATTCACCTTTAAAACGCTGTCGAAAGCCTTATCCCACCAAACGAGAAGAGAAACGGAGCTACGCGATTTTTGTCGCAGGAAGCGAAATTCAAATTAATTTTTATATAATTTAACCTTTTGGGTGAAAAAATTGCGTCGCTTCACGTTTGGTGGAATTAAGACTTAATTTCACTGTTTTTAAATCCAAAAAAATATTTTTTACTTAAAAAAAATAGTAAAATGATCATCGGTGTGTCATCGTAATATAAAAGTAATGATATTTAGTCATTCTAAAATAAAACAAATCGTTGAAAATAATATTCGTAATTTCGCACAGCAAACCATTGATACATCAGTCCTAGCTAGTTATTATCATCATTTTAAATATCTACGGAGGCTAAATTTCACTATATCTACTTGAATAATTTATAAACATCTGTATTTGCCCCTCATCATTATAGAGATGGATTCAAATCCGTGATGTTCTATTCGCTGGAGCACCACGTCAATATTTATAAAGCCAAATTGCTATCGGAGATTTACAATGTGCTCTATACAGAACCTCAGGGCAGAATTGACAGAGAATTAAGTCTCATATCTAGCTGGAGAAGGTCGGCCAATAAATAATCAATTGAAAATCTCCAAACATGAGATAATTTTATACATAATTTATAGACACCAATATTAACAAGACATACGTGCATCTGTACATCTGTATACTAGTTAGGGGAAATTTGAACATTATCAATACAGAGGCCGGATTCGAACCAGGGACCTTATAATTCGTAATAAAGGCATTCTAACCTCTGGACCCAAAGATATAATTAGAACTTCATTTACATTTTTATGGCTGGACCATAATCTCGCCCATGAAAATTATCTCATGGTTGTTTAGGAGATTTTAAATTAAACAAACCTACTACTTACTTGTAATAGAAAATTAATTATAACTAAATTATGATAAATACGTGTGTAATTCAGAATGACCTAATTAAGTCGTTTTGCTGCTGCTACGCCATACGCCCACAACAACCTACTAAAATGATGAAAAAATTATAACGCCTACTAATTGAAATATCCTTTAGTAATTTTATATACAAAAATGCAAAAGGATTCAGATGGACATAGTTATATATAACTGTGAATTTATGTAGATGCGTTTCCAAAACCTATGCAGACAGAGATACTCCAGCTGTTCTTCTGTGAGTTCAGGTCTTCTGTGGGATTTTGAAGCGGACTGGTTTCCATTCTTTGCTGTCGGACTGCTGTTCGTCCGAATTTGTCTCCAGTTCCTCCGGCCCTCCTGCCCCCTGCCACGAAGTGATGATTTTTGGCTTTGGAGGTCCTGAAAAGAAAAACAAGAAGTGCAATCAATGTAGTCTTAATCTAGAGTTACTTGGGCAGTAGAAAATCATTTGAGTAATTGGCAAGTCCGTCGCTTTGAATAAACAAAACTACTGCACCCAAAATTGAGTCGCTGTCTTTACCAAACTAAAAATATGTTCTAACTTTTTTCCTTTCAGTTCAATTTGGTTTTAAATATAGGCTGTCTCATAAAATAGTTCGTTTTTTATTTACAAATTTGCTTCAATTTACAAACTTCAAAATTATTACATAACATAATAAATCGATATGTACTACGTTGTTCTGCGTTGTACTGCGTATAATATCCATAGATATGTCTATGGATATATTCATCATTAGCAATCAAACAACAGACAAATTTAAATATCAATACTAATCGATGGATTTATTTAGGTACTGTGCATTGAATAAAAAACGAACTTTTTTATGAGACAGCCTATATTTTCCATTACTATTAAAAATGGTTACTTGACAATAAATGCTTTTATGGAAATTACTAAATATAGTTAGATAGAGTATTTGTTATGTACCAACAAATTCTATGCTAAACAATCAACTTTCACTTTGTCTAGTGGTTTCAATAATATTTGGTATGTTTGATTAAAATAACAACAACTGTCTGTCTGTCTGTCTGTAACGCATTGCTTGTTTGTGTTGCTCTTGATCCAAAACGCCAACAATTAGAATCTACACCTATGTGGTTTTAACATTTGCAGATTGAAATTTATTTCTTTTGTACAACAAAATATTAGAAAAACAAATAAACTTCAGAACAATTTAAAGAAATAGTAAGAAATGTCACTATATGGGTCCATATTTCAAACTTTGGAGAGTCGAAATGGTCTTGGACAATCATCAATAAGAAATCTTTTGGACCCTGGAAATGTTTCAACACGTGCTTCAGAGAGAGTTACAGTGCCCTATAACCGTCATGGACCACATTCAGCATTTGGCTTTAGTGGACGAAATAACAAATGTCAGGATTCTGTTGTTAAAGTAGCTGGAGGGAGTGCGGTACTTATTCGAGAAAGACCCAACATACTTGGAATTGGACGCCCAGAAAGTGCACCTGGAATGTCATCAGTGTTTGGAGGGATACAACAAAAGAGTTGTCTTTACATATTTCCAATAGAACAGATCAATGAAAAAATAAATAGAAGTAGAGCTAATAATGTGATTAATTCTGTGAGCTCTCCTGTTTTCTATACCGCCAATATTGGTTACAAAATGTTTTGCAAGGTTGATATTGGACCTGATACTTTGGGAATTTATGTGACTATTAAAAAGGGTGACTATGATGACCTTCTACCTTGGCCAATGACAAAAGATATTCAAATGACGGTGGTGAACCAAATTGACAGAGCCTACGATGTTACAGACCACAAGTCAATGACCCTGTGGAATCAGATAGATGGAGCAAACCAATATTAGGTGAAAGACCGCGTCGTGGAAGAGGAATTGGACAATTTATTTCAATAAACCTCTTGAATTTGGGATTTATTTGTAATGATAAAATTTATATTGAGATCAAATTAATTGATTAAGAACGATAATGAAAGTTTTGAACATTTAAAATATCATCACCTTTTCTTTGTATTTGAGTGTGCCTTATGGTAAGCAAGTTTGATTTGAACATTTATCAATTTATTTATTCTCAACTTCAAACGGGGAAATGTTTTATTAAAAATTAGGTTTATTGACTTTATAAATTTTATAAATAATATCATAATGGGTGTTGGTTCATTCGACCTAAACTGTTATTATGATAGATGAACATTATTCATATTTGTTTTGTTTTTACTATTTTTAATTATTTATAATTATTTATTTATTATAAAGTGCACTACTAAGATTTCATTGATAATATATTTGGTACCTGGATACTTACCCATTTTATTAATTGTTATTAAAAAAACATTTGTAGCCACATTTTAGCTTGTTACAAATCATTCAGTTATGTCTTATTTGCAGAGATCTTCAATCAAATCAAATCAAATCAATAATATTAACCATTAAAGAAACAAAAATACTTCGTTAGTTCTCACCAAAAAAGAGGTAGCTATAGAAATTCCCAAAAAAGGAATGAAGTTAACTCTTGGTAAATTAGACTTTTGACCACTCTCCGTTTACTGGGGGTCCAATAGACCCCACTCCAAAAAATTTAGCAGTCTCCATGTCCAGCTCCAACCATCGTGGCCTCATGTTCGGACATTGTACGACGATGTTTCGCAGCAGCAGGGAGACAGAGCGAAGAACTCCGGCTCTCTGAGAGTGGATACCCATAATCTAAAATCCGATCAACTCAGACGCCAATTAGAAATTTATTTGTTAGCCAGTATCGGACTTTCTCTCAGAACGCATACCAATTGATTTGAATGAAACTTGATACATAAATAGTGCTCAGGTCACTAAAAATTCTGATTTGTTTTCTTGGTTCTGGCAATAATATAGAAAACTTCACTGACTTCAAACACACCAAAATCATTTACAGCTTCAGTTATTTAAAAAAAATAAAATTGCTACAAATGAATTTGTGTCCAGAAATTAGAGCAGTTGAATCTGAGATTTTATTGGGCTATACTAACAGAGTATACAGACCAGATATGCCCAATATATCTAGTTAAAATTCTCTTGTTCTTATTAGTCAAATAGCTTATATTGTTCTGGTCAATGATATTTTCATGAAGAATATCTTCAATACGTTGATATTTTTCAAAACGGAAGATGTCTTTCACCCAGGACGACATTACCAAATCCATCTATTTTTCGGACATGCCAAAGAAAAACAAAAAATGGAAGTTAAGTAATCTCAACGAAATAGAGCCCCATCACAGCAACAGTTGCTAACTGGAATGTTTTATGAATGAAAGTATATATAGATACGGTAACACATATTAAATGTGTAAAATTGTTTACAACTTCGACGTAATATTAATGTTTTAGAGACAGTTACTAAGTGAAAAATAGATTAAATTAGAGATTATGCATGGTATCTAATAAGATTTTAAATGGTCAAATACCCATAAAATTATTGTTATATGAGATAAATGATGATGCTATGTAATATTAGTGTCTCTATAGCAGCCGCACATAAAATCTGACAACAGATGTTTAGTCATCACTCTAAAATAAGTCTGGATGCCAAACTTCAATAAAATTGTTGATGGAGAAAATGAGACAGAATACAACATAGTCCCTTTTATCGACAGTGTATCTTCCAAACATCTTGATAAAATGTGACGTAATTGTTCATCATAGTGCACAGTATAAATAAAGGATGCTAAATTTAGGTTACGAAGCAAAATGTACCATTTATTCATCTGTGGTATTGACGACATCACTCCAGAATTGGCCATCTCTCTTCAATTGTTGGGTTGTGTCAGAGTGATGGTGGTCAAACCAGAGAAATCGTTGTGGACTTTCTCTCAGAACGCATATCAACTGATTTGAATGAAACTTGATACATAAATGGTACTCAGGTCACTAAAAATTCTGTTTTGTTTTCACATTATTTCTTTCTCTGTATAATACCGTTTCTGATGATAGTACCTATTTATCAATTGTATCGGCTAAGGAAACAATTGACAAAATATATTGCGCTTTATAAATTTAATGCCTCTCTACATTTGTTTATTATGAACAGAATCCAACAACCTGATAGTCACTATATGGGTCGATATTTCAAACTTTGGAGAGCCAAAACGGTATTGGACAGCAACAATCATTAATAAAAATTGTAAACTCAGGAAATGTTTCAACACGTGCTTCAGAGAGAGTTCCAGTGCCTTACAATCGTTATGAACCGTATCCAGGATTTGGTGGACGAAATAACAAATTTCAGCATTCTGTTGTTAAATAAGCAGTGCTCAACTTAGTCGAGAAAGACCCAACAGACTTGGAATTAGACGCCCAGAAAGCTTACCTAGAACTTCATCAGTATTTGGAGGGATACAACAAAAGAATTGTCTTTACATATTTCCAATAGAACAGATTAATGAGAAAATAAATAGAAGTAGAGCTCATAATGTGATTAATTCTGTGAGCTCTCCTTATTTCTATACCGCCAATATTGGTTACAAAATGTTTTGCGATGTCAATATTCGACCTGATACTTTAGGAATTTATGTGACTATTAAAAAAGGGTGACTATGATGACCTTTTACACTGACCAATGACAAAATATATTCAAATGAGAGACTTTGATTCACTGTATCTTGAACAAAATATCAAATACAGGCTAGGTACCTACACTATATTTTATTTAGCACAATTTAATTTTTAAGGCTTAATAACCTTATTTTGAATACTTTCGAAAAATTAAATATTGCTAATTATAATAAACTCAACAGATTATCAAATGAATGAAATGTTGCTCAAAGTGCAGCTTATATAATCTTATAATAATATGTAGGTACCTATGTAATTTCAGAGTAGGTAGGTACATTTTAGAACATAGAATATTTAAAAACACAATTTTATCAAATATTTCCATGGAATTTTGGAACACACTGTACAGTATATAATGTAGGTATTACCTATGTCTTTAAAAACCTTATACGTCACCTTTTATATGTTTATATTGTAATTTTCTTAAAAAATATACAGGCAGACGTAGGTACCTAATATGATTTATTTAACTGGAATTAATTAAAATAAATCAACTTAACTGAAAAATATCAATGTAGGTATCATTTTACATTTAGATACACAATTGTCTATCTACGTAAGTTAATAAGATAAGGTAGAATAAGGACTATCTGAATAATAAATATAGCTAATTATAACAAAGTCAATAGCTTAAAATATTAATCGAATGTACCTAACTACTAGTTGTAATGAGATCCTCTCGAACATCTTTTAACCCCTTCGCGCCTATCACGAGTATACTCGTGATGAATAACATGCCAGTTTTAGACTATATTTTCCAAGTAGCGCTGTGTATTATCATAACCGGACCATAATGTTGTATAAATGTTAATATTTTTTCTGTTATGTGTATGTATGTAAGTATATCTCCTGGAAAACGCGTAGGACACTTACTAAATTGTGCCGATTTATACTTATTCGCAAAAAATCATGCTGTATACGTTGATAACTGGTTTAATTCTACGTCACCTCTCCTTTGTTTTTTAAAAGACCAAACATTGGCCCGTGGTACAATTAGGAAAGATCGAGAAATACCAACTGTGCTATCCCCCAGGAATTTTTCAAAAGGACAATTGACTTTTTATAAAAAGAAATGTATTTTGGAAGCAATTTTCACCATGCCGACAAGGTGGAAAAGCAGCGAATTCATCGAGGTGGACACCAGGAAACCTACAATAAACCATCACCAATCGATGATTACAACTTCCATATAAATAGAACAGGTATGCAGGATCATTTGCTCATGACTTATAATTGTGCACGAAAGTCCTACTGACTGGCATTCACTAGTTACAAAAAATCTTACTCAATAGTTTCAAGGTTTACCATGCATCAACTCCCCTTCTAAAACAAAGCTACTCACCTTTCGTCAATTTCTGGATGCTTTATAGTAAAATACATTCAATCAAAGCGCCAAGAAGCTCCACCACAACGCATTCAGCAGCTCCTGCCACCAAAGCGAGCTCGTCTATCACTGCCACCAACGAGAGCAGCATCACAGCAGCAAATGGTGCAGCACAATCTAGAAAGAATTCCCCTCACTCAGAAAACAAACCAACAAGACAATGTCGCTATTGCTACAACTTGTGACAACCAGCACGGCGCAAAGAAACGTCATACTTCCGTCCAAAATGTCCCGGTACTCCCCCTTTGTGCATTGGTGAATGCACGGTTCAGTGGCATATACATTTGTAATTACAAACTAGTTATATAATCATATTAATTGTAAATATGTGAAATGAACAAACTTCGCATATTTCCTATCACGAGTATACTTGCGATAAAATTTCTACCTTTTGTAAAATAAATAAAAAAAACATGCATTATTTAAAAATGTTGATGCTTATAATATTCTTAGTAAATGTCCTTGAGTGAAGGCAAACTGTTATAATTAATGATTTATATTATTTAAAATTGGAATAATTTCAGTTTTGAGTGGTGTCCAAAAATACATTAACAAAATTTCAATCGCGAAGTGGTTTTAAGATGTAAAAAATGTATAAATAGGCTATGGAAAACGGTGTGTCCATATCCAGAAGTTAGTATACTATAAACAAATAAAAAACCATTTAGTAAAGAAAATATGTATCGTATAAATTTGTAATAAATCAATGTTCAACAAGGAACAAAAATTGGTAATCGATACATGATTGCAGTGAAAAAGCAATAAAGTTTATTGCAATGTAGAAGACACACAAATATTAACCTCCGCCCGACGTAAGTATTTTTTGTAACACATACTGAGGGGGGTAATATTCCTCCCATTACATTTTTAATAAAAGTTATTCTTCGGAATGCGTGTATATTATTTTTCAACGATTTTACATGCAATAAATGGTTTTGATTCAAATCTAATGATGTTATATCTACGTGTTTTTCTCAATAATTTCAGTTCCAATTTGTTAAACTGTTTTAACATGTAGACGTCATAATTTCAAGAGACATCACAGAATAAGAATTAGTACGCATATAATTATTTTGTGTGCATAGAACTACCAATAGAAAAAATAACACTGCATGGGAGATATTCAACCCAAAATTTTACTATATTGTTGATTTAAATGGGATAACTTCACATGAATTGATTATAAAACTATATTTAAAATACATTTAATATGGTTTGAATGTAAACATAAGAGGATTTTTAAAAATTGTATTAGAAAGCTTGCAATTTTAATTAGGTATGCCTGGGTTAAAAAATACCCCGCTCCGTTGGGCGAAGGTTAAATGTCGTCAATTGAAATAGAGGCATAATGAGACTATGGCATTTATAAAAGTTATGATACAAATCATATTACTTGCTGGTAATGTTGTATATATTTTAATATTCATTTTTATTAAAAATGACTTTCAGTTTATATGTATCAACTCTTTTACAAACGAAAACAACATGAGCTACATAATGTAACAATTTTGTTCAAAGCAATGTAAATGAAAATTAATATTTATTTATTTGAACCAATTTTGATAAAATAAATGACTGTAAATATTAGTCAATTATGTACTATGTAATTTACAAAATATAATAAACATTAAAATGTCTGAATTGGAATTTAAACAGTTTTAAAATTTACAAAATGTAAAGAAATGTGTGCACTTCTAAGGTATTACAAAATAAAACATCTTTAATATTGAGAAACAATTCAGGATTATCATTTCTTTTAATTAAAAAATATACAAGTCCAATGTTTCAACACATAACTATTTAATAGGTAGGTACCTAGCTAATAGATCTGCATTGATACAATCTATCCTGATTGGGAAATGTTTGCTTAAAATCTGTACCTAATTAACATTTAACTATCGACGTGATGCAGTTAACTAGTTTGTTTACTAAATATATAGTATAGGTAGGTACCTAGTTAAATGTCAATTGAAATGTTAGTTGAAGAATGGAATCAGATTCCCCAGATTGTAATCAATAACTTGGTCAGTAGCATGAGACTGTAAGTATGTGCAGTGTATTCTAAAAATCCCACGGAAATTTTTGTTTGATATTTTTAAACAATCTGTGTTCTAAAAGTAGATAGGTGCTCTGAAATTTAACAAATAATTTGAGAATCAACATATACCTACATTTACATACATTAAAAGATTCTATAAACTGTAGGTACTTTGACCAACATTTAATTCATTTGATAATCTGTTGACTTCGGAAGTAAAAATTCAAAATAATATTTACAATAAGGCATACCAATGCCTTATGTAGAACGATTACTATTTTCAGCCAATCAAATATTCCACGGAACAATAGCCAAAATTTGCTTAAAGTTCTGAGCGGAACAACTAGCCACCACCAATATTTATATCAATAATATATGCCGCTATTTATACTATCAGTTAAATAAATGTGTATTTTAAATTGGACAATTAAGGTGCAGAAAGCGGAAGTGCAAGAGCAGGGCTCTTTTCGTTTTATGATTTGGCAACCGCATCGTTCCTTTTTTCGTTGAATCAAAATTTCATTTATAATATATATTCGGTTTAGAAAAACAAATTTATTTAAAAATAATTCGTGATCAAGCAATGCTGTAAATTATGCTATGTGTGAATTAATATAAATGTTATCAATATTCAAATAAATATTGAAAACGACGAACTATAAATCCACTTTCATATTTTTCAAACCTAAATTGCAGTACACTTAGAACCGTCATATAAACAGAAAAATACAACAACTGTGTTTTTGCAAATATTTAACGGTTAAAGCCTACTGTGGGGTACACATGTACCCCAGCTTTATTTGGAATAATGTCTAACAAACTGTGAAGTAAATTGGAAACTGCCCTTCCGTGACTTTTATTATTTGATTAGGTACTTTTAATAGGTATTATTGTCACTGCAATATATTTAGCCATAATTTCGTACGGTGAGTCATTATGATAAAGCCTTATGACAAAGGCTTTACATAGTAAAAAAATGGAGCAGGCTTTAACAACAATGTGTATATAACAATAAATTTTGTATTTTCGGAAAAACGTCGTTTTTTATGGGACACCCTATCTATCACTTCAATTATTAATAACGCTTTCACATTTAATACAACACAATGAATGCAAAATGTCTAAACAGTAACCAATTCCAAATAATCATCATGGCATTCAAATTCTTCATGAGTTTGTTAACTTAACACAGTATTCCTTTTCAAGGCACTGAATATATCGCAAAAATGGAATATTAGCTTCACCCCATTCTGTAACAGGATATTGGTGTATGTCTGCAGAACTGATATTGTTCCAGTTTTGACAAAAAATTCTGATTTTCCATCCATAATGAATGGTAAATTGTAGGTGATTGAAATAGTGTGCGAATTGACAGACTATATATTTGACATTTTAAAATGTCTCTGGATTAATCGATACAACTTTAAGGTCCAGCATACTTATTAAACTTAGATCGAAATATGTACGTGGACTTAATTTGTTCAAACCCATAGACTGTTGATATCCAAATACGACATTTTTTGGAAACCCCTATATTTATTTGGCTTCAGAAAAAATATATACATCGGAATTTTTTCAATGAAATTGAACTCCCAAAAAACAGATTCTGGATTAAATTCACGTGCAATATTTTGTCACGATCCCAGTCCAGGCCAGCAGATGCTTAGGAAGTTTGATTATTACTAGTTCATTGATGTTCTTTTTAGCTTGTATAAAGCAAGGTACCATGACTCGACTCATTAGAGACAACAAATAAATGAATAATACAATAATACCTAACCACTTACAGTAACTTCTGGACTACCTTGTACATACATATCATAAATCATAATAATTTATGCTATAAAATCAGTAATACCTCTATTACATAATATTTATTAAATACATATATGCATAAAATCACAGGAATCACATAGCATACTAAGAAGTTCAATGTTTGGAGGCTGAGATATTTTCTGAAATTGAGGAGTGCCTAAACAATTTAATTCAGAATGTTCTGACACAGCAGTTTCCAAATTAGATTTAATATCTTCTAATGTTAGACAATCAGCCTAAAAATGTAAAATTTTAACGAGATACATAACAATAAATTATACGAGTCAGTCAAAACTAGAAATTAAGGTATGCAAAATAAAGAACCTGCTTTGACAGCATGAGTACCTTTTGGTATAAATGTAATGATTCCATCATCACTAAAGTCGTTTTTGATTTACCTTTTAATTCAACTAGTGCTTATTTAG
>JAUYWI010063788.1:0-15447 GCA_034780595.1 Parotoplana pacifica
TCAAGTTGACATCGAAATCTATCTCCTGGGCTTTTCCATGTGTACAGTTTCCTTTTGTGCTGTTGAAATAATGTATTTGTGATGACTAGTTTGTGTAGTCTACAGAAATCTACAAATTGTTGTCCTCTTGTGTTTCTCGTTTCCAATCCAAAGTTTCCTACTTCTTTATCGTCGTTTCATTCTCCAACAATTACATTCAAATCTCCCATTAGTACAAGATTATATTTTCCCTTTGTTTCTTGAACAAGTTCTTCAAGTTCTTCATATACCACTTCAATTTCGTAGTTGTCGTGGTCTGATGTTGGCATGTATACTTGTATAATTGCTATGTTGGTCGGTTCTGCTTCTAACACTGTTAATATCATCCGTTTGGTTTTCTGTATTATTTTGATAGTTCTTCCTAAGTGATGTTGAGCGAGGATTATGGCTACTCCTTGTTGTTGTTTATTGCCTCCCAAGTAGATGATTCGGAAACCGTTGTTAATGAACTCCCCAGATCCTTTCTATCGTGATTTGCATAGTCCCAGGATATTGATTTTATATGTATTCATTTCTTCAAGTACATTTCCCAATTTTCCATCTTGCAGCATTGTCCGCACATTCCAAGTTGCAATCCGTAGTTTATTTCTAGAGTCCGGTTGTCTGAGGTGGCCTGGATTCTTAACCCCGTTAGTTGAATCGCCACCGTAACCCAAGTTCGCCAAGCCGCTGGGGACTAGAGGCAGTGTTTCTGTCGTAGATGTCATAGAGAATTATATGCAGAATACCAACATCTAATTCCTCATTTGGAAAATAATGATCCAAATATGTATTTCAAATACATGAGAATGACCCCTGAAGGTTTTATCATTTACTTAACCTTGTGAATAGTTCGCTTCAAAGACACAGCCAAAGACTACCAGTTGGCCCAAGAGAAAGACTAACTATAACATTGGTGTATTTGGCTACTGGTTGCTCACAACAGGACCCGTCATTTTGTTTCCAATTTGGTGCGTCAATAATATCTGGAGTTATATCAGAGACATGCCAGATTCTAAGGGACATACTCTCTCATATCTACTTATGTGTACCTCGTAGAAAAGAAGAATGGGTCCAAATATCCAATGGTTTCTGTAATAAATGACAATTCCATAACTGTCTCGGATGTATTGATGGGAAACATGTCAACATTCAGTGCCTCAAACTCACAGAATCTGTTTACCATAATTATAAAGGAGATGTTAGTTTACAAATTTACTGACGTCGACATCGGCAGTACTGAGAGATTTAGTGATGTAGGAGTATTTCGTCAGTCTACACTTTTTTCATGTTTTTATTGGTTAGATATTCTAGAACTAACTGCTGTTCCAGGTATTCATACAACTTTACCATTTGTAATTCTCGGCGATAAAGCTTTTCCATTAAAGAATTATTACTTAATGTGACCTTTTTCAGGTCGCAGTCATCGTATTCTCCCTTATGTAGAGCAAGCTTGGTATCTTAGTAGCAAGGTGGCGTCATTTTAGTCGTCTAGTGATTGCAGACCCATGGAAAAGTACCTAAAAGACAGCTATTGTTCTACACAATTATCTAAGAACAGAAGAAATGAAATATCCCAATAATGAGCGTCAAATGATTTTGCTGATACACAGAATGTAGATGGATCAATAAATTCCGGTGGGTGGCGTAATATTCCTATGGTCAACGGTACCAGTAACATAAATAGAACATCAAATATGTCATTAAGAACTGCTTATGAACTAAGAGATTCGATAGCACACTTCTTGATATCACCATCTGGTCCACCCCTTGGCAAAACAATATGCTTGCTTAAATAGGATTTACTATTCAATTTTATTATACATTTTTATTTCAAATAAGATGTCTACTCCTATTATTTGCATGTAGGTAGTGTTCTATTATCGTAAACATCGACATAATTTAATATTTAATTGTTGATAATTCCCTATGTATATAATTATTGTACCTAATCTGTTCACTATATTAAAATGATTTTGGTTTGAAATTTGTAAGTAGCATATTTGTACTATTTTGTATACGAAATGGAAAATCCGTTTTCAGCAATTCCAAAGAATAATATCATTAATATTCTAAATCCATAATTTATATAATGTAATGAAAAAAGACGTACTTATGTACAGTTAGGATATTAAAATACAGGACCAAAAGTTTGCCTATTCACTAGATAGAAGTTTACGAAAATATTAACCAGAATAGTTTGAATAAGATGATTGTGGTGCATTGACGGAGCTCATTGTACTTGGCGCCTGTAAAGAATTTTGGATTTGGAGACAATACTAGCTGGTTTGGGGGTGGGGTGAGAAGGGACGATCATTTTTGGCTGAGGAGGAATTGCTACTGGAGGAGCTACCATACCAATTTGAATCTAGTACAGGGTCTCTCTCAACTTATACATCGCAAAGGCATTTTGACAATTCTTCGGCCAAACTGAATTTGTAAAATATAAAACAAATCGCAATTTAGAGTGTTATATGATTTAGAATTTAATTTAATAAGTTAAATCATTTAGAAATTACGTCATTATTTCATCATAAATTTACAACAATATTATAACAAATTTCGATTGTGGTTTTAAAATAATTCAAATTTATATTAATACTTACCACTGAGCAAAATGCAAATGAGGAGAAGAATCCCGCAGCACTGTTGCATTTGTTTATCAAACCCGATAGTTCGGGAGACAGGCTCTCTGTTTCTTTCTTCCTTTTTTAACAGGAGGACTGAGCATACATCTATCCAAACTTTGAGTTTTGGCGTCTGAATCGCTCTCGTCTACAAAATCGAGATTAGAAGCCGTTCTAAAATACATAATTTCCAATTTTATACAATAATGTATACATTTATTATTCGAGAAAGTGAATATTGTTTATTAATTTTGTCGTAATTACCTACAGTTTCTTAAAATTAAATCAAACATAGAGTAATTGAAAACATAGCAAAATAGAAAATCAAATTTAGTGAAATTGAAGCATAGATTATATCACTATATATATCAGTGTTCCGCAACCTCATGTTTTGCCGCATTTTGTGGCCGAAGGCCACTTGGAAAATACTTAATAAAATGGCCGGTATAGAGCTGTTAGCAGCCTATTGATGACCGGTGAATAAAAGGTCATTTTATAGACAAGTTCTGTCCGAAGATATACTCGATCTTGTGCCCTTGCTGAACCAAACACGTGGTCAAGATGTTTTCGATGCCGTATCTACAACATTAAAATGGTTCAACGTTTCCTTCATGAAGGTTTGCTCTCTTACATCTGATGGTGCACCATCAATGACTGGACGCAATGTTGGGTTCACAACACTTTTTAAAAGTACATAGTAATGAAACTAGGAATGACATTGTCAGCTATCATTGCATCATTCACTAAGAAAATTTAGCGGCTCTTCGGTGTGTAATGTTTAATGAAGTCATGGATGACATTATTCATCTGGTAACATTTATTCATACAAATGCTTTGCACATAGACAGTTTCGCAATCTGCTGAATGAGTACGACACTAACTATCACGAAATTATCAGGCATACAAATGTACGCTGGCTGTCGAGAGAGGGGAAGGTACTAGATCACTTTTATCACCTTATTCAGTCGATAAAAACGTTTTTAAATGAGCGAAATAGTCTGCACCTGTCAATTAACAAAATATTGCCCAAATTATCTGATCGAAAATGGTTAGAGATTTCTGCATTTCTAGCTGATATCACGTCACACCTGAATAAACTCAACTTTGAACTTCAAGGAAAGGATAAATTGATCGTGAATTTATTCACCAGTGTAACTACTTTTCAAATTAAAGTGTTGCTATTCAAAACCCATCTTCTTGCTGGAAATTTGATCCATTTTGAAAGACTCAAAAGATTACAGGATTACCTGGGTTTTACTCTGAAGTGTTTAAAACAACTTGCAAATTGTTTGAATAACTTGGAAGAGGTGTTCAAA
Organism: Parotoplana pacifica; assembly: GCA_034780595.1. Lineage (NCBI taxonomy): Eukaryota > Metazoa > Platyhelminthes > Proseriata > Otoplanidae > Parotoplana > Parotoplana pacifica. Next base: position 3,962 of record JAUYWI010063788.1, read on the forward strand.
ACTCGTTTTGCTGATTTTAGACAAAACAAAATTCTCTTTACATTGATAGAAAATCCATGGGTCATCTTACCTGACGAATTATCCGATTGCATGTTACCAGAAGACATTCTTCCGCAATGTCAAATGGAACTTTTGGCTTACAATCCAATGAAGTGTTGAAACGAACACATATGCATGAATCTCTGCAATCGTTTTGGCAGAAAGTCCACCCTCAAAATCTAAAAGATTTTTTGGCAAAAAAAGTTTTTTCTATGTTTGGACCAACTTATTGTTGTGAATTTACCTTTTTTTCACTTATTTTTGTGAAAAATAAGTATCGTAACAAACTTACCACCCAGCTCACAAGTCAACTCATTAAGGCTGCTGGAACAAAATTGGAGCCTAATTTTTCAAAGATTTTTGACTGGATACAGTCACAGCCTTCACATTAACTTTTTGTTTAGTGAGATGTTTGTTGTAATGTACATATTACAGCACCATTTATTGCATCCTGTGGTTCAATATAAAACTTAAATTTATGTATACAATAATCACGTTGTCTACCTTCTAATACAATGTATTTTTTTCCTACTAATAATCATGTGCTAAGTCACATTGAACTTTTTAAAATACACAATTGTTCAATTATTTTATACTTATATAATTTTACAAGTGCCGGTAACTTTTTACAAAATATTAGAAGTGGCCGGAAACTATAAAAAGGTTACGGAACACTGTCTTATACAACTAATAAAATTTACAAGTAAATAATAACTTTGCCACTATTTTATAAAAATACAATGTCTACTAGTGTAGATAAAAGATAAGATTAAAATATTGTTTGCTCCTTTACTATTTTTACTTTGTTACTAATAAATAAATCTAGAGAAAACTTTTATGAATTACTTTTTTTTAAATAGAGTTATTATAAATGCCACGAGTATAAGTAAAATTAGAAATGTCAATAGCAAAGAAAAATGTAATTTAAAACTTCCACAAAAATTTTGTTATGTATATTCCTGTGATTTTTTGCTTTGACAAAGACGATTTTTCTAGAAATCTTATTTGGACTTAGGTATAACTTTTATTTACATTTCTTTTAGTGATCAATATTTTTCTCTACGCCGCATTACTCTAACAATTTTCTAACTTCAAAAACATTATATAAAATTACGTACTGGAAAATATTTCCATGTTAAATCCGACTGCTTCTCCAGAAGAATCAGTGAGGAATTTCATGAGACTAATGCCTTCTTGTAATTCAATCCGGCCAGGTTTTATAGGACCACTATATCTAGTTTCATCTAAAAAAATATATAAAATAGCATAATTGCCTGGTATTATTAAATTAATGGTATAAACGCATTTTTCAAAATATTTGACACTGCCAAATTTGCCTAAATAGAATATTAACAGTACTGAAAATCTATTTTAAAAATATATTAAAATAAACAATCTTGAAAGATAAAGTACCATCACTTATGATTTGTTTTATATAATATAGTAGCGGTAACACACAAAATATATTTATTGGATCAATATGTAGAAAGTTTCGTAATGCATACTTATTCTTAAAAGATTTTTTAAATTAAAATGTTCTATTCTTATACTTATATTGATTTGATAAAAAATGAATCCAATAAGAATCCAAATTATACAAAATATTGTTATAAATACCTACAAGCGAAAATTTGTGTAATTATTTCATTACCACACGGCATTGCGCTTTTCTGCTTTTCACATTATGTGATCAGCATTCTATATTCACCTCAATATGCTGCTGAGAAGAAACTTCCATAATCTACACCTACATATATGTTTATATATAATTCAGTTTTCTGGTAAATAAATTTAGTTAAATCACTACACAATATACTACTTACAGATTTCTAATGAATCACAACAACTTTGTATTCCAAACGTTCCAATAAAGTCAATATAACCCGTGAAACCATTCCGCAAGTTTAAAGTATAATTGCAGGCAATATTTGGAGCGTAATCCAATGGGTAATTTGTGGATCTTATTGATACCGTAGTCGAATTTAGAACATAAAATCTGTTGCAAGCTATTGAAAAAAAAACAAATTCTACTATCAGAATTTTAAATTTACTTGCTGAGAGTCATAGAGAATAAATTCTTTAATGCAGCTAAACATACAAACATGAAAAACCAAACAAATCTGGTAAGCATAATAAAACTGAAAATAATTTAACTAAAACAAATTAAATTATGGTTTTGATATAAAAACAAGAACTTTTCAAGATCAAATGAAATCTAAGTAATCATGGGCATCTTGTTCTAACCAGTAAAATTTAGTAATTGGAAGTGTCATCTATAGTTTATCAAAATTCAAAGATAAAATAAGCACAAAAAACAATCCGATCAAAAATATATAAAGTGATAAAATTAAAACAATAAAAAAATTAATGGCGAAGAACTTAAGACCCTCAACGGTGAGTTATGTACACAACCATTATTATTTCTTGTTTTCGTAAACATTTTAATTTTCAATATTTTTTAATAGATAATTGCATAATTGTCATATCGTTCATCCTACAAAATGCTTTATATACTTTCAATATTCCTACACTTATTTTGATTATGAAATATAAATTGCCAACCGTACCGAAGCTCTGAATAATTATGCACCCCCTTGTGGTGGCCGGACGCTATAAACGCCCGATACAACCCAGAAAATACAGTGTTTTTGTGTTGTCAAAGATATTGGTGAGCCTTCTCGTGTCTTCTGTGATTGTCTGATTGTCCCAGCGTGGGTAGTCGATCAGTAAATGATAGGCATCTTGGACCACGCCTTTGTTACAGTCCTTGCAATGGGGCTTTTCAACTTTCTTGATCTTGTAAAGGAATTTGTTAAAGATAAGACTCTTTCTTACCGGTTCTGAGCTGAAAAAAGTGGATGGCCTCTTTCCTAGAAAGTTGAGGATTAGAATACTTTGGTTTGTCCTGGAAGATTTCTCTGAACCATTCAGAGAAGTTGTTGTTAAAAGAATTTCTTTCTTTCTTAGATCTGTAGGTTGCCTCATTAGCAGAGCCGACGTTGTTCTGATAAGACTTGAGCCCTTTTTGGCGAGTTCTTTTGCTTTTTCATTCCCCTTGATGTTGCAGTGGAAATGGATCCACTGAAGATGGACATGGATAACCTTGGAAATGTTGTTGTGAATACCGGCTAGATATCCACGACTGTCTTGCTCTTCTTGTTAGGGCCAGAGTTGTTAATTATCTGAAGGGCTGAGCGGCTGTCTGTGTAGATACCAATATTGTTGTTTGTTCTGCTTCTGTTATGTTTCTCTACAATATTAATACTAAGACGAAAGCAAGGTAGCACGAACGAGTCCCCCCACAGTAACAACTGTAATCGTTCTTGCTGCTTGTCTCTCTGGATCTCATTATATCTGTTCTTAGCTGATCTGAGGTACGTCTTATAGACACTGCAAAGGATTTTTCAGAGTCACCCCAGCTTCTTCTACTCAGAGCACAAAGCTGATTTAGTCTCTTCTTGGCCCTGAATTTAATATTTTTGAAATTTTCCCTGAAATCAAGTAATCTGTCGAGATGTGCACTAAAAAAGGAAACCGACTTCTTAGTTTGGATTTTCTCATTATTGATGAAAACAGACCCTTATGTCTTAGCTTCTTCAGATCAGCTTGTAAATAACATGTCCTCAAACGTCTCTGTCGCAAGTTTCTGTTTCCATTTAATTGAGCAGTTCACAATAGCATCAAACAACCTTTTGATTAACTTTGGTGGTTTCATCGATTTGGCTAGCAGAAGACTTGCAAGATTTTAATTTTGTATGCTTGATGCAGTAAAGATTTCATCTACATATTGAGCAGAAGTTGTGAGGTCATAAGCATAAAATACATCGACAATGACATTGACGGAGCTAGAACACTCCCTTGGGTAAGACCTTCGCGAAAAGCTCTCTACTTACTATAATTGTTAACAATCTCCTCTCTAGCTTTGGAGATCATAAAGGAACATTTTAATCTATTCCGTCATACATTTTGGGACTTCCGTTTTAAACAATTTAACAGAACCTATCGTATGCATTGGACGTTTAGCAGGTTTGTTATTATTCCAGCCATTCTGAATGTTTTGAATAACGCGTCCTATTTGGTTTTCTGTGGACCTATCACTTCTAAAGCCGGCTTGATAGTCTTGAGTATATTTGCCTTTTCCAATTTAGCATCGATTCTAGCAGTACAGATTCTTTCCATGAGTTTGACGACATGACTACTGCGGCTAATGTATTTCGGCATGGGAATAATAGCAGCCTTCCTCTAACTGACTGGAATCTTCTTAGTGTTCCAGGACAGGTTAAATACATTGAGAAACCTATCAGATATTTGAAAATCTCGGCATGAACACCATCATCACCAGCAGCCTTATCATCTCTTTATACCACACAGGACTTGTTTAATTCATAAAGTTTAATGTGACTGCACGCATTATTCTTGAGATAGCTACATTTTAAAGATTCAAATATATTTAGACATTTTTTCCTTTATGACTTTATTGTCAAGAATCTACACTTGTGGTAGTCTCAAGACCTTGGCATTAACTTTTACAAATGCTTCGGCCTAATATTTGTCATAAAGAAGGCTTTAACTTCTGTGCGAGGTAGGTCTCTATCATCAAGTGATTTAATAGTTTACCAAAGTTTAGTCGTATTAGTGTTGCTGTCAAACTCATTCTTGACATGATCTCTTAGCTTCTTTCGTGATGTTTGGCATTCTCCTAATCTTTTCAATACAATATTTCTTGTCTTCCTCACTATCATTGGTTTTCTTAGGTATGTCATTTCTGATCTTGATAACGTTAGCTTTGTTTTCATTGTAGAAAGGTTTAATGACCACTCTACCACCTTTGGGGATACTCATTCTAGAAACCTTGAGAAGAAGGTCAGTGAAACGTTTTACGTAGCCGTCCAGAAAACGACCGACTCAGTGGCGTAGGTATCGCCAAAATTATGGTTTCTAGTTGAAGCCGAATTAGTATTATAAAATTTAAACACTTTTTTATGTGTGAGTTTACTTTTAAAATAATAAAAAGTAATCCCTACTGGCTCAGCTTACTTGCAAACAACTCCATTATAAACCCGGTGCTTTGATTAAAGAAATCAGTTAAGAAATAAGCAAAATGGGATCCAGGTGCCAGATCAAAATGTTGAGAGTTTGTAAGAAAATTTCCGGCTAAAAAAAGTTTTAAAAGAAATGAAATGGACAGTTAACTGTTACTCTGATAATAAATAAAATAATACAATAAATTTATTTAATATGACGTGCATTGTGAACAGACTTTATTATGTTTAAGTCTGAATTGATTCACCTAAATATAATGACCATAACTTCAGATTATTTTAAGAATCCCAAAAATTAATGTGAATCGTTATAAAACCACCAAAAGCAACTTATGTAGGTAATTTGTACTTTAAATTTTTTGAACACAATTGACTTCTACTTACTAATATTCAAATAGTCTTGTCCAGTGGAATCGATATTGACAGATCCAATAAAATCTATTGTTGCGCTGTAGAGATCCAATACTGTTATGTTGAATGTGCAGAAAATATTTGGATAGTAATTACCTGGGTGATTGGGTGACGTAAGAAATTGCGTCATGTGATTTAAGGTCAAATTTTTGTTACAAGCTGAAAATAATATATTTTAAACTTTTTAAATGTCAACTACAAAACGCAAAATGTTGTACGAATTAATTAAAATATATTTGGAACGTTAAAGCCATGTCAAAAATCAACTTACTAGCTGTAAAATGCATTCTGAATCCAACGGCATGATTAAAGCTATCCGTCATAAATTGTATAGCGGTTGTACCATTGGATAATGTAATACGGGTAGGTTTATTAATAGTATTGGTCCCAGCTGTAAAACATACAAAAATCGAATTAATATTACAATCTTTAATTTTTAATGTACATTTTGCGGAGCCTGAAACTAATTGAAACAACTAATTTATTTAATACACCTCCTATAAATAACCCAAATAATCTTTTAAAAATCTATTTAATTATATGGTGTCCTGCAAAAATCGTTTCTTAAATCTTTATTGCAATTTCTCACCCTACCATATTTATTAGATGTAAATTTCCATGTATGTAGCTATTTTTGTAAGTATACTCGTACACACAATTTTGAAGAAGAATCATGAAATTAGGTGCAGGGAAAATAGTCACAAAATTCCATTTATAATTTATTTTAAATTACATCTGCCAAAATCTAAGTAGCAAATTGTCCCCACCTGCCACATCCAATTTGAACATGGATGTTAAGACTACCAAACAACAAGATTCAATAAAAAAAAGGAGCCACGGAACAGTCTCTACGAACTAGTGAAAATTTTAAAAAACGAAGCCACAAAATTCGATTTTTTTAAAATACTGATTTTTTTGGACAGCTTATTAGCTTAACAGAAATAACTGATGTTGTATTTGGGTGAAAGGGCAGATGGTATTCACTAAAATATTGAGAAATTACAATAAAAATACAGTTTTTCTCATTATATTACTCACGTATGAGGAGTCGGTCACAACATGCCTGCAAGCCATATGGTCCAATAAAATCGATATAGCCAACGAAATCATTGAGCACAGTAATTTGGTATGTGCACATTAAATTAGCAGTATATAGAGCAGGGTAATTAGTGGATTTTATCTCTTGAATGGATGTATTCAATGTCAAATATTGATTGCAGGCTATTAAAATATAGATATAAAATATAAAATAAACATGGTTTGTTTGATTGACATAAAACTACAGGCCTATCCGCTGGAAATTTTGTGGAGGTGCGAAATTTGAAATGTGGACTAGTGTCCCATATATGTATGTAGGTAGATAATAAATAAAATCAAACTTAAGAAATAGATTATATGATTTAATATATTGATGCCAGGTATTGCAGTTATATTAGTTAAAAAACTATTAAAATTTAGATAGATACCTTACAAATTACAAAAACAAAGCTATTTAAACTTATTCGATGGTGTCTCTAATTGATTTTTTTGTCTACGCAATGAGATTGGGTGCGCGAGGGCCCCCTACGTACGTAAGTAATTAAAACAATTAGATTTTGTTGACAAGTGTATGCAAGAACTGTATGACAAACAAAAATCAATTAAAGACAACATCGAATAAGTTGAAATATTTTTATTTTAACAAATGTGTTTTCAGTCAAAAAAATGTAATACCTACCCATAGGTACTATGTTGAACAAATATTTAAGTAACTTTCTGCTGTTTTGATATAAAGTGATTGCTACTTACATGTCCAAAACTCAAATTGAAATCCATTACCCCCTCCATTTGGATCTGACTGAAATTGAAGTGTATAGGTTCCAGGATCCAAAGTAAATGACTGTGAAGATGAAATAGCAGTTCCAGCTGAAAAATATTCAATACGCCATTTTATTTGAAACAAAATCCACTTATAATATCTGTCACAAATAATATTATGCAAAACAGTTAACAAAAACTGTTACAACAAATCAATAGATTAATGTTATTGTGTTATATAATAGTCTATGAAAATACTCTATGGATATCTATGGATATATAAAATAATTTAAAGTAGGTATTCTGTTTTTACTAATCAATAATTAGCACGCGATAAATCTAAGAAATGAATATCAAACAAAACGAGTTAAATTTTTTTATGAATACTCAAATAAAAATTATTACACAGATCTAGTTGGTCTCCTGATGAAAGATTAAACAATCCTAGAAATCGGAGCATTCCCAAATGTTGATCAAGCACAGTGAAAGTATAGTTGCACTGAATATTTGGATAAGAATACGTTGTTGGGTAGTTCGGAGATCTCAACACTTGGCTTGCATAATTCATAGATAAGTGTTGGTCGCAAGCTAAAATTTAAGAAATTAATTGACAATTTTGTTATATCCATTGTCATAAAAATGGACTAATAGTATTTTTACTCCAGATATTTAGAGATTGTAATATTGAAAAGACGAAAATCCCTAAGTGATCAGGGACACCTTTTTTTAACATTCCAATTTTTAAAAAATATTTTGGTTATTGAAATTAGCAGGTATATATGTAGGTACCTAACTAAATTGTTTTAGGTACACAAACCAAAGAAACACTTAGTTACATTTAAAGCTAATAACAGTTAACTATGGTTTGTATCTTATGTACTTAGAAGTTATAAGTAAAATAAAAGTCGTATTCGATAAAAATAGGTACAATTATGCAAATGAAAAGGCCTTTTGACATAAAAGGTTAGCATCCGTTTAAAAAATAATATACGTTCATAAATTGTAAATAAATCAAACTATTTAAACTAAAAGTGGAAATTTGAAATTTGTATAAAAACATCTGCTGATTAAAGTTATTTATAAAACTTATAAAAATTAATAAAATACATAGTACGCATAATACTATTTTCTTTGTTGTTTGATTATGTCCTTAACCAGCTAACTTCAAATTTCTACTTTTAGTTTAGACAGGCATTTTTAGTATTATTTGTCTTATTGGTCATCTTATATAATGACTGTACATAATTGGCATAAAAGAAATGTATTTTACTTTTTAATTCAATAAGTGCTTATATGTATCTTTTACTTTAAATTATAACTATGTAGATTGTTGGAAGAGTGACGGTTTTGTACACAAAATACTGGTTTATCTACCGCTGTTGGTCTAAGTCCCACAGAATATTCTTGATAGTTTTAAATGTCAATATTTTTTTTTCTGACTGGATTGTTTCTGGTTTCTGGTTCAGTTTCGGATAGACTAAATAGTAGTTTCAGTGTAGAATAAGATAGAAATAATTACATTGATTTAATCTTTAACAAATTATTGTTTCTTTGTTGAAATCATATTTTTACACTTTTTTTGGTTAGCATATATTTTGATTTCTATGATTTTTTGGTTTTTTTCTGTACGTTTGTTTGGAGTAAAAATGCTATTCTACTTATTACTTGCAGGTTTCATCCACAATTTTATTTATACCTACTTTTAGATTATTCAAATTTTAATATTTCTTTATCTTTATTTTGCATTTAGGTGTCATTATTTTTATATTTTGGTGTAACCAACCTAAAATTATAGGAAAACTTCTTTCTGTACCTGCTATCTATCATCTAAAACGTAAATAACTGCAAAATATTATATTTTAATTTGTTGGAATATATTTAGTTAGGCAGTCTTATTTCTATATGAGCGGATATTTTACAATACAAAATTACAAAAATGTTTATTATTAGATGAGAACTTATTTCTATAGCAACAGTTTTAGTAATAACTTAGTTACAAAAATAGGTATGACGCTTGATAAATTAAAATATATTTTAAATAAATAACAAAACACATACTTCATTCAAATTAAAGTTTGTTCTGATTACAAAATTATGTATGATACCGTAAATTGAGATACTTGTATAGGTGTAATATATTCACGAAAATGTTGCATACATCTATAGTAAATTACCTAAGGAATTTACATTTTCGAATAAGGCGGATACAAATGTTGACATATTTAGATTTGTGCATTTTAGAAACCCTGTATATTCAATCTTTTCTACCTAAAATTAATGTACAATTAGCTACACCTAATGACCCTAGACTTGTTTGACGTGTAATATATTTTTTCACAGAGATGTAGTCAACAATGACGTTTCAGGTAGAAACATTTGTTTGTATTTTACTATCTCTAAAAAATTCAATAGAAATTGTCAATTAATTAATTAGACAAATATTTATGTGCCTTGAAGACAAAACTGGGTGACTAAAATAAACGGACAGCCGTTCAAGACACTGATGACAGACAAATCCGACCGAGGCAGACAGTCAACTGCCCGAAACACCTGACGATAAAGAGAAACCAGCCTGAGACAATGAAACCAATAAAGATAAAGAGGCGAGAAGAGTAGTACTGGTAGTATTGGTGAAACCCTTAGAGATCCTGGTAAATTGCTGACGAACCACCCTGGTGGTGCGGTGCCCCTTTATCAGATGTAAACTCAGGCTTGAAAATCACGAATATAGTAAAGACAACTGTGACTTTGTTTATCACCGACAACTATCAGTTAGGCCTAGAAATGGTACGTTGAAAGAGTGTTGCTGGCGTAACTGCACCCGAATGGTCTAGTAGGTGTGGTGTCCAGAATTTGATGCAAGATACCATACACGGGGCTATCCTAAAGTACCTTTAAGTTTAATACCTTTGCATTTGGTTTATCGGATGTAAAAGGGACGCCCTAATATATGTTATTGCCAAGAAATGTATTTCTGTACAATTTCCTTTAAAACCCAGCATCTTCTGATCTGATGAGACCAGTTTAAGATAAAGGCTTCGAATTAAAGCTAACTTTCCAAAATTTGGTTTCACCAATTGCACATTAAAACAGTATGTAGCTATATATAGAAAACAAAACACGTTCAGGACAAATGGCCGAGCAAGCGAGTGTTTAGCAGGTTTACCATATGGATCGAGAAGTAGGTAAATACTCAGTCGTTTATGACTTAACTATCGTATACTTTCAAATAACTTGGTAAATAAGATTCCAAAAGTGCTCAAAACCGACATCTGACTCGCCTGATAAGAGGTCAAGATTTCTTATGCGGAGCCCGTCTAAAGTCTAAAAACCATAAAGAGGTCGATGTTATTATTGTGTCACTTGTGAGATGCATCTCAGCCCAGATTACTAGCAGCACCGCGAAAAGCATACAAAGTTCACATAACACTCCTATAGAAAGGGCTCTCATGTGTGTGATGAACTAAAATAGGTTAAGTGTAAACAGGCCCCGATGTTGAGTCTAGGCAGATCACTAAGAAGAACGTTCACAATTAAGATAATAGATATTATTACAAAAGTAGCAAAAGCTAAGAATAAACCATCCAACCAATGTATCATTGAAAGAAACAATGCCTTGCTTGATGACCTTTCCATAAACATTATGGACAAGGAGAAAACAGACAAATGAACCAAACTAAGATTAAAACAAAGAGTAAAGATTCTTTTTAGAGGGAATACATCCAAGACCACCATACCCTTTACCATGCATTTTTGTAACTAACAGAAATGGGAACGTTTCTCTAGAAAATCAAATACTTTTGTTCTAAAAATAATCTATGACGTCATCATAAGATCTCCAATAGATATGATAATTATCATATCTATCGGAGATCTTATAATTATTCTATTCAATAGACATCTAAACCTACGGTAGTAGGTTGTTAGCTCATGCGGTCACTTTTTTGACAGCTGCCATTTGAAAGCTATTTAACATTTTGATGTAATTCTTTTTTATCGTGTAGTACCTTCAACACTTAAGAGGTATGACAACTTTCAACTTCATAACTATTACAGATGCTTAGATATAAAGGGTCACAAATTCCGAATTTTCTTCTTATTATTATTATTATAACTATCTTTAAACTTTAATCAATTCTTTTGAAATTTGGAACATATATTGGAAATGTCCCAATAAGAAACAAAATGGTATTCTCC
>JAUYWI010063799.1:0-15447 GCA_034780595.1 Parotoplana pacifica
TAGAACAAGTGTCTCAGTGGCGCAATGGATAGCGCGTCGGACTTCTAATCCGGAGGTTGTGGGTTCGAGTCCCATCTGGGATGTCTACATTTTTTGTTTAATTTGGAGCGGATATTTTTCTCATCACCGAACATGGAACATAAATATCTGCTCCAAGTTTTAAAAACTATATAGACATCCCAGATGGTACTCGAACCTACAATCTCTGGCTTAAAAATCCGACTCGATATTCATTGGCTAGCTGAAAGATTGTTCATAGATGTCTGAAAAAAGAAATTGATGACGTCAGAATTCTGAAAAATTTCAATTTTTTATGTATAACAGTTAGCACGACAATGGTGATAGATACGTCTTTCGTTTTTTAATAAACACTGTCACAAGACGATCCGATAACAATAAAGTTAATCAAAATTGAAAAATTAAGTAAGAAATCGCAGTAACCTTTAGGTATTTTGCTTAGTAAAACCAATTAAATCATGAGCGTGAATAGTTTTTCCCTCTCCTGATGAAGAAAGATTTTTTAGTTTTGAAAGGATTTAAATCTTATAAAATTAAGCATCATTCATTTAATAAAATGTTGTTTTTTTAAACTTAAATGTTCAAAAATAACTTAGGTACATATTATCAATATGTCATATTCGGATCGCTTTGATTTGGTCCAATTTTAATGTCACCCAATATTAAAAAATACATTTTGTTACCTTTAGGTTTAAACTTTACTTACTTAGAATTAGTTCCTTCCGTGTCTGGAGGCACATTGGGCATCAAATGCATACCAATCTCTTCAAACACAACCCAAGATCTCCAGTTGGTCAAATGTATAACCTGTATCATTCAGCAAAGTCCTTTGGGCCTTCCTCTGTTACGTCGGGGATTTGGTGGAGTCCATAGTTTTAGGATTAGTAGTATTGAGGCATTCTCAGGATATGGCCAGCATTGCTTTAGCATTTCCAACGTTGATGTTCAGTCCAACATACGTTGTAGTTTCTTCAAGCTGCGATGCAGTTTCCCCATTCTCAGCCAACAGGACCATGTCATTTGCGAAATCAAGATTACCTAAGCGGCCACTTTCCTTCCATCTAATGCCTGCATTTGGAATGTTGGTTGTTCTTCTCATTATGTAATAGTCAATAAGAACAGAAGTGGTGACAGTATGCAGCCTTGCCTTGATGCAACCGTTGCAATTTAGATATCTATTCTTAAAGATGGTCACATAAGTCTGAGATATATCATATATTCTCAGAATGTATCATAGTGAATCATGGTGTACACTATCAAAAGCTTTTTTGAAGTCAATGAAAACAAATTTTCAATAAATGGTTGAATTCTAAGCAAAATGCAAATGAAATTTTATAAAATTTTAAAATATTTTCTAGATGAATAATTAGGATATGCATAGCAAACACCCCCATAAAATTGACATTAAAATTTTTACCGATCAATAAAATTGAGTGAGTTTCTGTTTGTGGACTAAAACCACCGGTATAAAGGTTGACATTTAGTCATTTTTATTGTCTCCCTATAGTGTTCTAAATTGTACGTTTTAAAAAGTTAAAGTCGGCTTGCTATAAATAAAACTATCTAACTAAAACAAAACATAATTTTTTCGTTTAATAATTTTATTTATAATTAACATTAACAATAGGTATGAATACTGAGCAGTAAATAAGTTTGTCTTTAACATACAAAATTGTTCTGGGTAAATATAAAAAAGACAGAATAAGACTTTGTTTTATTGATATCAACTCAAAAAGTTAAGATACTAATATAAATTGAACTTATTGTAATGGTTGTTCACTGTTTAAAATGAATCAACAACTAAAGAATATGAAGCTTCAGAGTTTTCCAAATAAAAGCGACCGATCGAGAGAACCGCCGGAATGAGTGATATGAGTGCTGGACATTTTACTACACTGAACCACATATCAAGAAAATGAATCACCTATCAAGAAAATGAATCACATATCAAGAAAATGAATCACATATCAAGAAAATGAATCACATATCATGAAAAAGAATCACCTATCATGAAAACGAATCACCTATCATGAAAATGAATCGCATATCATGTGAAAAAGAATCACCTATCATGAAAGTGGATCACATATCATGAAAAAGAATCACTTATCATGAAAACGAATAACCTATCACGAAAATGAATCACATATCATGAAAAAGAATCATCTATCATGAAAATGAATCATATATCATGAAAAAGAATCACCTATCATGAAAACGAATCACCTATCACGAAAATGAATCACATATCAGGAAAAAGAATCATATATCGTGAAAACGAATCACCTATCATGAAAATGAATCACTTATCAGGAAAAAGAATCGCCTATGATGAAAATGAATCACCTATCATGAAAGTGAATCACATATCATGAAAAAGAATCACCTATCATGAAAAAGAATCACATATCATGAAAATGAATCACCTATCATGAAAAAGAATCCCCTATCATGAAAAAGAATCACCTATCATGAAAAAGAATCACCTATCACGAAAACACATATCATGAAAATGAATCACATATCATGAAAAAGAATCACCTGTCATGAAAATGAATCACATATCATGAAAAAGAATCACATATCATGAAAATGAATCACATATCATGAAAAAGAATCACCTGTCATGAAAATGAATCACATATCATAAAAATGGATCACAGATCATAAAAATGGATCACCTATCATGAAAATGATCACCTATCATGAAAATGAATCACATATCATAAAAATGGATCACATATCATGTAAATGAATCTCATCATAAGAATGATTCACATCATAAGAATGAATAACATCATAAGAACAAATCACATCATAAGAACGAATCACATCGTATGAATGAATCATGTTGTAGGAACTCAACTCAGTGCCATACCTATTGTATAAACATACATTTTGGGCAAATTGGATTTAAAGGATCCACATGTCTTATTCTGCCTCGTAATACATCAATCATTTTTTTAGTTACGGGTGAGAAAATATGCGAGCTTATATAAAGTTTAATCATTCAATTTAAACAAAAGTGTGAACAGAAATCAGAAACCCAACCGAGATCTACAACCATCGGGATATCAGAAGGGCACAGAAGATCTTGCTAAGAAATGAGAGGACTGGATTGAAGATAATAAAAGACCAGAGATTATAAAGAAATCATACTCATTAGTTTCTCAATTCAATTTAGAATATTGGATAAAATTTATAAAAAAGTACAATACAACTATCACAGCTGGAATCACCATTGCTCTCATTTCTTTGATTGGTAATGTATATCTTGTCCAGTAAAAACACAACTATTTCTTGAAAGCATCAATCATTTAGTAGCAACATTGACCAACGAGGGATCTGATGGTATGTTGCTTTATGACCTAGATTGCCAGTTTTTGTGATGAAGTTGTTTCCCATTGTAATTAAAATTTCAATTCCAAAAATGCTTTTTTCTGAGGTCCAATATATTGTCTTGGGTTTCTTTGTAAATTTGTACACAATATGTTAATTTTGGAAAAAAAAATATATGAGATTTTATTTAAAGAGTAACAAATTCAGTAAATTTATCTCAAATTCAAATACTTTGGACTGCAAGGAAATATAGGTGACAATTCCTATACTTAAATGTTTCCACTTTGAACTTGACATAATAAATTGAAATGCAATAATTTGGAACGGATAATACTTTGAAAACATTTTTAAATAGACTAAAAGCAAACTAAAGATGTGGTATTTCGTGCTTTCTAAAAATCACAGACAACTCTTAGATAAACCAGAAAATAACAATAAAACTATAATATGTACAACAATAATGCTTCTAGTTAAAACTATGGATTGAAACTTCATTATGTATTTCTATCCAAGAATGTTTACTTAGTAAGATATGAAAATATTAACAGAATATGAAAAAATAGATACTAGCTTATGAAAATATCGAGAAAATGTCATACAACTATTATAATATATTAGGTATCAGCAAATTGCTTAAACATTTCAGTACCCACACAAGTAAAAAAATTGATTCCAGTGCAAAGGATTAGAAAACAATGTTTGGTTGAGTTCCTATGTCTAAAAGTCACAGATTTCCAGTGGAGTTAAAAAAATTTGATAGCTAAATGGAAATAAATACATAAAATATTGGTTGGTAACCATCAATTAGATTTTAAATATATTTTAAAGCTGCTACTTATGAGTACTATGTTGTTCTAATAATATATTTTATCCTTAAATTTATTACTGGGAAAATAATTTTATTTGTTGACTAGTAAATTCTAATAACATTAATGTAGTAGATATTGGTAACTAATTTATCCCTCTTCTTCTCCTTCTTCTTCTTCTTGCAGAACCTTCTCGTGGTAGACAATTTCTTCGGTGGTTTTGTCCAATTTCAGAACTGAAAGGGCCAAAACGTCAATAATGATGCCGCACCATCCCATCACGTATGACCATCCGATCTGCCACCAGAAGCCATTGCTCTTGTGTTTTCTGATCTCTTCTTGGAACACACGCATCGGAAAGCCAACAAGTGGAGCCAGGTAAAAGCAACCTAGAGAAAAAAAAGTTGTTTAAAATCTCTATCTTCAATTGCAGCCTTTTGGGGATACTCTTTTATTTTTTTAAATAAAATAAACAATATTGTTATTATCTAGTATCTACCTTAAATGAATTTATAATCATAATCTAAGAAATTTGATTATTATTAAAAAGACAAATTATTGTCTTTAGTAAATAAGAAATTTCGGTATATCCACTTACTTGCTACACAGCAAAGAATGAAGCTGAGATTATAAAGCAAAAGTTTCATCCTCAATGAGTTGGTCTGCATTCCAATTCCCAGACTTACGAAGCCCATTAAGTTCAAAGCTACTCCAACAACAGTCAGCATGCCAAATACAATGCCATAGCCTATAAAAATTCAATAGAATATAAAAATTTGTAATTTCTGGCGTTCCATTATTTTAAGTAGACCGGTACAAAAAACTGTATTTTACTAAAAATAGTTAATTTTGGTTTAAAAAAATGCAATCATATTCACCATTCTCGGTGTTGGAATTGTTGCATGGCTCTTCGTTTTCGGGGACCATAGTGAGGTTGACATAGCACTCTTCCCACAGACCAATCCTCACCACAGAAGTGGACATCCACGTCGAACTTGTACAGCCAAGGAAGAAGAAAATAGTTGCCAAAATCATCAGCAAAAATGCAGTGACCTAATATACAGACAAGAAAAACATTATCCCAAAATTTAATTAGATATTTTTGTCAATGTATATACATAATTCTCTGTTTTAATATTTATTGCTTATAAGGGGCGCCAATCCAAGTATTAGGAAACCTACATAAGTTACATAAGTTACAATTGTTAATATTTCCATTTTTATATAATTTTTCCAGTTTACCTACAAATTCAAAATTATTAATATTAGAAAATGAAGTGAAATATTAAAGTCTAAAGAGGTGACATAGAATGGAAGGAATAATAGTAAAAAAGACAGTTAAAAAATAGCTCAGGATGTATTAGACATTATAATCGAATACCTAAAGAAACCAGCGATAGATAATTATGCCTACCTCGGAGTTCTCGAAATTGTTTGGAATGTAGAAAATAAGTTTATGTGGTGTGATTAATCATAGGAATAAAAAATCGTCTTTCTGCTAGGACGCTCTGTGCATAACTAAGTATAGGTACAGTTCAGAAAAAAAAGAAAGTAAAATACGTAGAAATTCCTTTCAACTATATGTATATATTATAGGCTTGGCATTTTAGGTAATTAGAATATTAAAAAAAGAGTGAATGGTCGGAAAGTCATATGTGATGCACTTTTGAGAGCTAACCGAAGCTTTAATTCAAAATTTTAAACAAGAAATTGTTTCTAACTCAACTATTCAAACTTCCACTTTCATATATTCAGTGTCACAACAATACAACTTGCTTTAAAAACACATAACATAATAAAAGATAGAAAAAGTTTCGCTATCAATACTAACTGCTGAATAAATATTTTTTCTTCGACATACAAAAAGACATTTATGAATTTTCGAAATCACTGTTTGCATTATTGGGTTGATGGATAATACATATATGTTGTTGGTCAATTCAAATCTAAAGAATTTGTAGAAAAAAATAACAAATTCACACAAAAATACCTGTTCAAATGAAATCACCATTATCAATAAAACTGCTAAGCTGACATATTAAATAAAATAATATTTTTAGAAATTTATTTTTAACGATACAAACGTTATGTACATAGTTCTATAAAAAATGACTTCATTGGACTGACTTCAATTTTAATCGGATGCTAATATCGGTTGAAATTAACGCAAGTTTCCTATCCTGATAGTATTAAATTTAATTTCCAACTAAACGATATGTTGACAGCAGAAAGATTATTGATTCGTAAACTATGATGACAGAGAGAAAATGGTATATTCACACAAAGTTTAAAATAACAAATTGATCATTTAAAAAAAGAGCGCATCTTCCTAAAAAGTGGCGGCGTTCTCACTTTATCTTATTTCAGTCCATCATCTCAAGTTGTCTTCATTTTACAACAGAGTCGAGGTTAAACTGCCAAAATAGATCATCACACACAGAAGAGGCCTTTGTGTTTCGGTTCGGGAGAGCATTGTGCGCTGTTTGAAAGCTACATTGCTGCATCAGTTAACCCCGGGGCCTCCACTGGGGCAGCACCCAAGGGACTGACATTTGAAAGTTATTCACGGTCCTTGGGCTATGACCGGCCGGTCGGAGATAGGTTATAATATGAACATTTTTAGAAGTGTGCCGCGAGTGAACGTCGAACCAGGTCCTTGCCGACCTGCAGTCCAGCGCGGAAACCACTCTGTTACCAACTGCTCTCTTTGACTCCCTCCCCGTGTAGTCCTGTGAAGTACACGTCTAGAATTCGTATATTTGCTAAGAATTCTTTCTGATTTCACTTGTATCTAGATGCACAATTTTTATTCTTTCATGTCTGCATGTATAAGTACTTACATATATCATTTTTTATCAAAATGCCATGAATGACGAATCGTTCTAAGGTGTGTAAACTTTCAAGGAAATTGTTACAAAAAAGCATGTGGTGGTCCAGCCACATGTTTTGAAGAAGCAAGTATCACCTGAGTATTTAATAGTTTAAAATTTGTCGGTAGAGAAATTATTTATAAATGTTAAATTTACCCTCAACGTTTTTAATAAACTGGTTTCAAGAATCAAATTCAGTTCTTCAAATAAGTCAATTACATTTACAGTAGAAATATTTTTTTTAAAATACAACTATTTTAAATTTTCTATTAGCTTATTAGAAAATATAGCCATCTTATTGCATTGTATCAGTTTAAATAACTACCTACCTGCTACATAACAATTTATTTTTTTAATTTAAAAAAATCATTCAATTAACAGATACCAATGTGCAAAACTACCAGATTATCGTTTTCAAAAACTAAACCATTCAAAAATCCTATTCTGACCTTAGCAGAGGATCATTTGGCTTAAAGATGGATAGCTATTCTAATACCAAGGATAAAATTCTTTGCAAATCAAAACGAATTTAAATGTATATTAGGATACTATGTATATATGATAGGCCTCCTGTCACAGACAAAATAGTCATCGATATAATATACGCATGTAATTTCGGAATTAAATTAAAGAATTTTACGCTTAGGCTGTGTATACATATCTTGTAATATTCTATCGCAAATATCACAAATTGTATGATATGATACAATACTGTAGACTGCGGACATAAATCAATTAAAATTTCTGTTAAATGTAGCTATTTTTACTATGGATTTTGTAACACATATATATATATATATTAGGTACGGATACCTTAGTCATAAAAAGTTCAAATATGTTAGGATAAATGTAGTCCAACTTAATGGTATAATATGAAGCTATCTTGTAGCAAAACATATCTGACGGGATCTTCAGGGCTAATGTGCTAAAGCAATGCACTTCTATTCTACCAGGCTATCGGTAGTCACTGCCTCCCTGTACCTACTTTGATACTAGCCAGTGTACCTTAGTTATCTCGACTTAACAGAATTTCCTACACAAAAAAGTCAATAGACATCAGAGAATCTGCAGTCAACTCTTGGGGTTATTTAAGGCAGCGTAACTATGGCCATGATTATGTTTTACCGTGCTAGTTGGATACCATATCCAAATAAAAGTGTACTGAACACCTTAATACCCAATGTATTTGTGACTTTAAAAAAAGAAGATTTTAAAATGTTTACTCTCAAATAACCTGATTCCTTAAATATTCATAATTATAATTTCAATACCTTTAGTGTCCGGCTGCTGCAAACTTATTATTCATACACCTAATCTACACATTTACATTTTCAATTCGAGGCCTAATTTGTCCTGCAATCGATCGGTCAAAAATGCTATAATAAAGCGAATAAAATGGAACTTAAAATGCCTTAGTAGTTGTTAAAATAGCATTTCAAACCTTTTTCTGTCATAAATCAACAAAATTAATAATACACATCGATATATCTATATATACTCGTATTACTGATACAGAATGAATGAATCAAACATTTTTTAGTGAATCATACATATTGAAATCATTGAAATTCCGTTCATTTTTGCGCTTTGATCATCCATTAGGTATCAATTCATACATTCCTTTTGAAAACATTGTTTCCGTTTTTACAATAAATTGTTTTAATTTATTTTGGTTTAATTTAGTTTTAATCAAAACAACATAACTTTACATTACAAGCTTATTCTTCGGACACTTCATGCTCTCAAAATTTAGAAATGTTTGGGCTTTGAATATTAGTACTAATCTATACATTTCAATAAATTGTTTTCATTTACTTTGATCTAGAAAGCTATTTTTATGTTTGGAAATACCTAGCTAATGCGTATTTATCGTAGAAATATGCAAAATGTATATGAGATGAAGCAATAATATATTTCTGGTTCAAATTGCAAAGCTATGTATATGTCTAGCATTACTCTTGTCTGGCAAGACCATTGACTTCTCTATTTATAGAAATCGGTTGGCTAACTGCATGTTTTTACGTGCAAGAAAATCTGAATTTAAAGAAATGGGATATACTTTATTTTAGATGCAAAAGTTAACCCCAATAATTTTTCAAATTATGGATAGGTAGATGAAATTCTGTAGATTGTAAAAGTTATTAAATTCCTAATATCTATCAACTATTCCATTGATCTAATTTTTACTAAGAAAATATTGATTTTCAGATAGGGGTATATGATTGTTTATTAGAAAAAATCAATCAAACCAACTGTCCAATCTTAACAAATTTATATTTTACATGAAGATGGGTTTCCATAAATTAACACACATGTTTAATATTCTAATTTCAGTTAAGTATACATGAATTAATACATGAATTAATTTATCCTATTTTAAACAGTTAGGCATCATAATTAAAATTCTTGTTTTTTGGGGGTTCACTTGACCTATTCCTCCAAATTTATCTAATGACAAAGCGCAAGTTTGACGATATATGTACATAAAAGGATCATCCTTGATTTATTACCTACAAAATATGTAACTTCAAAATCGAGATTTTGGCCACAAGTTGTGTCCGACTAAACGAAAATCTCAAAATAGGAGTACCTATTAGAATTTGAAAATTTTACCATGAAAAGTTTAAAACCGTAGCATAATGTTGACATTATATTGTAGATATCAAATTGTCCTTTCCAATGAGACATTATATGTTAAAATCAGTTTCGTAGTTTCAAAGAGATATGGGCCTCAAAATTAAAATTGCGTTTTCAAAAAATAAGATTAATCAAAAATGACATATATTTCTCACAAATTTTCCATGATGCAAGTAAAGCGATACCTTCATTTTCACATTGATTGTATTACTGACCAAATCCCCATTTTTACTGAAAACTGTATCTAAATAGGTGATGCAGTTTTTGAGATAAGACCTTCCAATGAGACTAGGCTAGGCCCATAACTCTAGGTACTTTAATTCATTGTTTCTACTGATAATAATAATAAAATTTTATCTAAACAAATAATACAATGTCTTACAAAATCTGTAGCAGTATAAATATTATCTGGTAAAATAAAATCTGTTCACCAAAATAATCACACAAAATGTAACAAAATTCGGAAATTAATTGACCAAATAATCGGACAGGTTTTAGTCATTCGCAAAATATGAAATTATACAGTAAATTCATAAAATAAGATTTTATTGATTGTTTTAACAGGTAACATGAGTTGCAAATTAAGAAATCTAGTCGTAACTGTGATTTCTCTTGTCTCCGCTTCTCTACATCGCATATTAAAGAATGACAACGTCCAATTTCCTATTATGTAATCTTGGCTGTTACTATAATCGTTTTGCAGCAAGACATGAATCATTTTTAATGTGTTTAGATTAAATACTCTGTAATAGATGGTTCATAGTTTGGTGATAAGATGATATAAAATTTCAGGTTCACACTGGACTATCTAAATAAACTGTTTTAGTACATACAATAGTGTTTTTAATATGTTGGAATTATTTATAATTTATATTAGAATGGTGCAGGATTTGGATATAATCTTTCTACTGTGATGTTTGTTAAACTAAACACTAACCTACAACACTGATGAATTAAAGAGAGTTTACTTATAAAATGTTGATCATAAAAAGAGAAACCAAGCTCTTCTTATATATACCATCAAAATTCTGAATCATTTTCGAACTAGATTTTGACCAACAATATAACTTGTGTATCGGTTCATTTCTACTTAATATTTAATAAACATTTATTTCACTTTTTGAAGTATACTTTTTAAAATAAAAACCTAGTTTGTTCTTGACAGATTTCCTAGACTTTCTTTTTATGACTCATTTTATGAGTACTAGAATATTAATCATAAATTTTAATTATTGGTCGCCAATCGGCACTCAGAGTAGTTAGATAAACGCTGACTAACTCGTTAAATAAAATAAACATTTTCTAATTTTATATATGTATTTACCGATACCTTAATGAAATAAATTTAATCAATAATTTTTTGGTTTATCTTTAAAAAGCTTTATTACGCTCATAATTAATGGTAAAAATTGACATTATGATTGGGACTTCTAATACTTTTGTACAGAAAAAAGGTTAATTAAATTCTTCCTATATACCTATAGGGCGAGTGATTGCATTATTTATGTTCACAAATATATTCGCTGTAAGCATAACTCAGAAATGGTTTGTTATAATTAAGTTTTCTATATTATTTCTATAATCTATGTATGTTTTCCCTATAATTACCTAGAAATGCCTATGATATATCTTTTTTTAATTAAAAATAAATATGGTGCGTTTTTTTTTTGTTAACTTTTCCAAACTAAAGACGCCATTAAATAAATTTAAATCATAAAAATTGCAACAACTTCCAAAAACTAAAAATCGAAAAGTTGAGCTACATTAAAAGCGCGAAACGCTATAATAGCAACAGTAGAATTTAGAATTATTTTAAAGCATTGAGCAATTCCATTGAGTGACCCCATGGCCCATAATAACCCATGGAAGCACTCCATAATTGACTTTCTGAATATCTACTCAATGGATATACATTAAGCATAACAAACCTTTTGTGTACTTGCAAGCACTTATGCCTATTACCAATTTAATCATTTATGTAAATGTGACTTGACATTTAGCTAAAATGTGTGATTTCATCGATTACTTATGACCACCTCAGTAATGTTGGTACCGAACTATAGCTTAACATAATGCTAATTATAGATAGGCATCATTTGTCTACCTTTCAAAAAACATATAGTTCAAACAATCGAGTATTACCGAAAATTATTAAAAGCTGTAGACTGGCTAAGGTAATTTTGAAATGTCTCACCTTCATTGGTCGACCAACGGCCACAACCTCAATTGCCGCAGTTGGAGCCATTCCGTTGGGTTGCTTATCGGCTTCTTGATCACTCATACCAGGGGGCTTAAACTGAAAAAAATATGGGACTATCAGATAATAGAGATAGATATCATGGGGTTTGAACAGAAAAAAGAGGGACTATTATATAAATCACATGCCATGGGACTATTACATACATTCGTAAAAATTAAAGTAGTCAGATATCATCTGAAAGAAAACTTCTGCGATCTTAAAAAGGCCTTGAACTGATGAACGAGATATCGATAGGTGTTGATCAAAAGTAAAAGTTGTATACTAGATCGAAAATAAAAGCAGGTGGGAAAGTTGAAATCAGAGAGGCATTGAGATAAAAATATGAACAGAAATTCTAAACTCAGTGTCTTGATCTAATAGAAATACTTGACCACATAGGAATACTTGACCACATAGGAATACTTGATTACATAGGAATACTTAATCTCAGCAGGACGAATATCGATTTTCAAGTAAATATCCTGTAATTTCTAAATATTTTTTAGATACAACAGAATAAGACTAATGTAATAGAAAAATCTTTGAACAGGTTTTAATTGATTAGTTATTTTTATTGATGGACATCTCACATTGATTAGATAAAACTTTCTTCTCTGCACTAAGATCAAAATTATCGTGAGAAATTTCAAGGAAGGTTCCATAGGATTTAATGAAGGGATTTATTGAGAATTAAAGGAAGATATCATAGAGAATTGGATGGAAGGTTTAATGAACGATTTGTATAGAAGATTTCATGACGATTTTATTGAGGATTGCATGAAGGATTTAATAGGAAACTTGATGAAATTTCGATGGGGGAATTATTCATGGGGAATTGAATGAAAATTTTATGCTGAAAGATTTCATAGAGAATTTTATCAAAGATTTCATGGAGGCTTTAATGGAGATATTATGCATAATTTAATGGTTTTTTTTGAGAATTTCATAGAAGATTGCAAGAAGAATTGCAATAGCACTTAATTTTTTAACTATTAAAATGCCCTTTTATTAAGAATCTAGCATTAGCTTAGGGGCTGGTGAATCTCTGAATTTTCTAAAGAATCGATAAACAGAATCTAAGAATTGGTATTTTCATACAGCTCCAACTGAGACGTCTGCCAATAAGACCAACATGAAGGAAAAAATATGATTTCAAATTGAAGTTCCAAAAGTTGTCCAAGTTAGTGGTAAGCCAATGCTGAATACAAGTTGGAAATTATTGTCTGAAGAGAATCATTTTAAAACTAATCTAAATAAAGTAAATAAAAAAAAGCACTTTGAATAGTAGTTTATGTACTTAATGTTTATTTAATACTTTGACTTACTTCAAATTTTAGGATACCAAAGTAAAACATTTTGTTAAGAATGTTCACTCAACAAGTGAAACTAACAGAAGATATCAAACAGGAGGAAGATTTTATTTATGACTACAAAATGCCCATGGAAGTATGGATTCGAAAATAAATTGTCTGTGTGATATTTTATTAAAAGCAATTAGCCATTAAAAAGTTAACACATTTAAAATATGTTGAATTATTCGGAGGATACATTTGGTGGTGTGAAATATAAAATTGGGTGTCGATTTAGAGATAAATGTCCCGAGAATAATTATCTATCTCAAACGCATACTATACAAAAAAAACAAATAAAAATCCTGTTCATGGATACCTGATACCGAATTATATTTTGCATGCGTTAATATAATTTTGATAAGTAGGGGGAATACTGTATGTGGCTCAAATCATTTCGCTTCAGACTGCACAAACAGCCGGGGAGAGGCGGAGAGAGAGAGAGAGAGAGAAAGAGAAATTTTAATAAAATTCATGCAAAATAAAAATATTTTAAAAATGTGACCAATCCTTAACAAATGTTAGTTTGGAAATTATTTAAATATAAATATATAACCACCACAACATTGATGAGCTACACGTAGAGACAACCTTGCTAACAATCAGTTTTGTAATCTTCCAAGAAAAATAAATCTTCAGTTTCACGGATTTTAAAGTAAATTATGTAAGACACAGCTATAACACAGCTACAATTGAATAAGTTAAAATACCTACCTTTTTGTCTATAGGTTTCTGGTCCAGTGTAAGAAAATTGTGTTTGCTTTTTTTGGTGGACGACAACGCATTGGGGAGTGGTGGCTCGGATTCAACTTTTTTGGCGGTGACGCAGGTGATTAACTGCTCCATGTCTTCATTGAAGGCTATGTCATGGGACGGCCGATGCTCGTCAACATAGGGTATACTCTTAAGAGTGGTCCCGCTAATATGCATGACGCCATTCTTACCTACAAAGTCACCCATTCTCATATGCCGTGAGAGCCAAAATTGGTGGTGGTATAGAGACGACAATGATCTCTATGGAATTTCTAGGAATATGGATGTGTTTTTGTAGGTATGTAGTATTTATCACAGAACAATTGATTTGGTCCTGGAGGATTTTGTTGTTAGCACAAGCATTCGATAAAAGGTGTAGACCTGCACAATGTGATGGAAAATAATCGGAATTTAACTTATCTCATTTCATTAATTGGAATGTAAGATGATTACAAAATGCATTATTTTGAGAATAAGAGACTTTAGCGCAACTAGTGGACGGAGAATTAATTTTGGCAAGCGAACCACACCTCTACACTTATTTGGTATAACAGTACCACTAGGCGTTTTTTATGGTAACACGGGCGACTATCAATTTGAACAAAGTATAAAAAATCAGTAGACAAACAAAAAACAACAATAGTAATAACAACAACAATTAGAACAAAATAAAAGTGGATGATATTATTTGCCTATTTGGGTTGACACGGGGTGACAAGGAAAGGACAGCTCACACAGGCATTTAGGCATGCAATCAATAGAAACAGAATGGGAAACTTACCAACTTAAAACCTCACACACGACCAAGAACAAGAATGAACAGAGGCTAAATATTATGCTAAGAGATGTGATATGTGGTGTCCAAAAGGCCTATAAGATGATGCGATGCGAGCGTACTAAACTGTATGCTACTAGTCGGTGTGCGATCGTGCGTGGTCGATAAAATCGCCCAGCAAGTAAGTGATAGAGACACGACTGGGGAACAATTGAATTAGCTACTAGGCCGCCACGGCAGAGCAATGAACCAGGACTAAGATGATCTTAATGTGCGCTGTGGATATCCAGTGCTGAGATCGCAAGCTAATGATTGGTATAAATTTATGTATATCGATATTATTATATCGATGGATTACATTTCCAATAAGATATCTAACATGTGGTGCTGACGACTACTACTGACTGTACGCAATCAAACTATGTAGTACCAACGTAATGCTTGGGTGTGTAGTAGATTGTCCATTAGTAGTAGGACGGCACAAGCAATAAAAAGTGGAAGATACAATGACAGGAACAGCAATGTTAGGAATTGGGAAGCATGACAACTAGCAAATTGAAAAAATAATAATTAGAAAATCTCACCAACAATCGAAAAACAATTAATCAAAGTCTACTTACAATGGACGAAGTCAGCGAGTCGTTCTCCACTTTCTCCATCT
>JAUYWI010063810.1:0-15446 GCA_034780595.1 Parotoplana pacifica
GAAGACAACTCGACGATGCTCTCATTGCAATTTGTTCACCTGCAAAGCGCACTCTGTTTCACTTATCAGTTGCAATAATTGTCAGTAGACGATATGCAACCTTTGACTTTTCCTTATAGTTGACACAATTATTGATTTATACTGTTAAATACAATTTACGAAATTGTTTTTTGGATTAATAATTTTAATCATTCTGTTTGTTTCTACTTTTCTTTATTTTTTAATCAATTATATCGAGTATATCGAGTGTTACTGCAGCATAAAGCGGGGAATTTTACAGTAATATATATTTAATGGCAATTTAAACTGAAAAAATAGGACAAAATAAATATTTCAATTTTGGGGGTATAAAGTCACCCCAAAAGTCGACTAACTACTAAGTTGTTGAGAAATCCATATGATAGTAGGTATGAAATTTATTTTTGGATATGTTATGTAAACCCAAAAACGTAGTAAAGTCATGGAATTTCAAGATCAAATTCGTTTCCCTAAAAAATGGCAGTCTTTTAAAAGTCGCTTGGGGCATAAATTGCCCCCAAAAAGCGTCTAACCGTTAAAGTTGAATTTTAATGTTTTTAAATATTTTTGTATTTTCAACAAATGGCATTTATGGATATCAAGCACTACATATTATTTATAAAACAAACATGTCTATTTTTAGTCAACATTTTCAATAAAATTTCGTCATAGTAGGTTTGCAGCAGAATTAAAAATTTCGAAAATAAATCATCTTTACAAAACTATATTTTCAGAAAGACGTAATAGATACAATAACAGAAACTGACTTGATGAATATTGTCGATGCTCAGTAGAAGATCCATGGTGTGTAGATGATTTAACTGAAGTAGACGGTTGCGCATTATAAATAACGTGATACAGAATCTCTTTGGTGACAGGTTGCAGAATACTTTTAATAACACCTATAAATATATTTATGAATATACATATACTACAAGAAAAAATATTGTATATGTACATACATACCGGGTTTTTGATTTTTGATTTTTGTAACCTGAGAGTCAATCAAAATCTTAAAATTTTATTTTTGAATATATAGAATTTTTTTTTAAATTGCTGTAAATGTGCAAAATAGCACAGAGAAGCAGTGTAGAAAATTTCAAATATTGCTTTAAAAAAATTATGATTTTTTTGTGTCCAATATACATCGTAATGTTTAGATTTCTTTTACTTCTTTATATATAAATTAGATGATTCCAATAAAGTATGGAGATTTATTGCGACAAATATTCAATTTTTTACACAGCGGCGTTAGAAGTGGCCGGAATATATATATTCTCCTTCTATATGTACCTGGTCCCATTAGATGGGGTGGTCGGCAGCCTGAATTCTCCTTCTCCAATGACCCCTGTTCTGTGTATCTGCTTCACTGAGCCGTCGATCTTGTATGTCTTTCTCCACTTCTGGTCTTCATTTTCTCCTCGGTCTGCCTCTACATCTTTTTCCTTCTAACTCGCTGTTCAGTACTTTCTTCACAGGGTTAATCTCGTTCATTCTAGCTACATGCCCATACCACCTTAACCTGCTCTTTCTGACCTTCTCTATAATATTTCTAACTTTCAGTTCTTTTTTAATTTCCACTCTGTATTCTATCATATAGCGTCACACCATTAATCCTTCTCAGCGTTCTCATTTCAGTCGTCTACAGGATCTTCTCCTTTTGTCCCTATTCTACAGCATTTTGCTCCATACTGGTCTTGTAACTGTTTTGTACAACTTTCTTGGTATTTTTTGCTATCGTAAATAATGTTGCAGGTTTGTCTCCGCTGCTGTAATTCTCGCTGAGTGTCTTCTGATTTTCCTTTTGCTTTGATTGTGGCACAAAGGTACTTGAATTTTTCAATTTGTATAAGGTTTTTCCTTCTCTGTCCTTAATGTTTTTATCTTTTCATTGTGGCTGCTCACCATAACTCAGTTTTGGCCTCTTTTTTCCATTCCTCTTTGCCAATTTATCTAGTTCCTTTGAAGATCTTCTTCCGATGTTGCAATAAAAGCTAAATCATCAGCAAAGGTGTTTATATTATATATATTAGATAGGAGAAAGATAAAAAATATTAACTGCAGATAAAATATGATTAGTTCATTGGAATACCAATACCTTCATATTTGGCATATCTATTGTTTAGTTGACAATTAGTATGTCAAGTTAAAAAAGTCAGTCAGAAATTCAGGTCCACTGATGACATGTTAAAAGTCAATTTTACTCAAATTCAATTTTACTGAATAAATTCATTTATAAAACCACAGAACTGACCTAATAAATTATTTATTGTACCAAAAAATAGTGAAGATTTGAATTAGCATGTTTTCAAAATATTTAAAAAAATCAAATTTTCAACAATACTTAGGCATCTGCCATGCAACAATTCTATAGAGTTTAAAGAAAATATATTCAATACGTTTTTAAATAACAAAATTTAAATTTAAAAAAAGGCTCTCTAGTTGCATCCTGGTCACAAAAAGAAAGAATATATAAAAATAATGATAGGTATGTTTATAGTATATATGCAAAATATTAATCAATTTAGTCTTTTTTGACATTAGAATTGATTTTTTAAATGCATTATTCCATTTTTGACCAAACGTCAGTTTTTCATAGGGCCGTCCCGTGACCATAGGGGGGGTCAAACAAAAACAAAATTACATCTAAAAATCCGTAAGAGAATTTGGTGAACTGAATCCATGTTTCATTCGAATCGGTTAAGGCGTTTTCAAGCAATCTGAGAATATGTGCAAGGGGGGTGATACCCCTTCACCCCAGAATCTACGAAAGGTTAAGCTTCTTCTTCTCTACAACGTTCGGCTCGAACTAGGGCCAACACGTGGCTAAAAAACCCAATACTACGCAGGTAGCTCATGATACCATCCGGGTTCAAGGGTTTCGCCACTAGTTGACCTCCGAAGCATCTGCTCCTCACGTGGTTGTGTGCGTCGCAGTATTCTAGGAGGTGGGAGAGATTGTGTGTGGCACCTTGGTCACAGTTAGGGCAAATATCGTTGGTAGATTCTTTGAAACGGAATTTGAATTCATCAAGGGCAGGGCATGTCTGCTCTTGTGTTTACTCTATATAATCTCTTCTTTGCGTCATAATGTCGTTGAGGTTGTTGAAGATATTTTGCTGGGGAGTATAGTGGATCTTCTAAACAGAGTAAGGCTGGCTTCGATAGGGATATTGGTATTAGTTTGATCACTTTGGGTACCAATTTTGGAGCAGAATCGGCCTCATCATTGTGTGTGACACCGCAATGGGCCGGGACTCATTGGAAGGTGACGTGTTTGTCTTTTAGCCTGATGATGTTTTTCCAGGCCTTCTCGGATGTGGAGTTCTTTTAATGGGCAAGACTTTGCTTGAGCTTGCAATCCTGGATAAGCTATCGCTGAAAATGGTAGCCGAGTTCTAATCTTGTGTGTTGATGAGTAAGTTGGTGGCTGACAATTTTGGAGACGGTGTTATTGTGAATCATAATGATACCCGTTCCCCCTTTCCTATTGTCTTCATATTTTTGATAAAGTTTTTCTTTGAAGAAAACATTGTGATAAACCCAGTTCAAAAGGGAGTTAATATTAGAGGAATTGATTTTCTCTGTGTTTGTGCTCAAGTAAATTCCTTCGGTAGTAGATTTTCTCAAAGATCGCCAGCAACATCTTTTTTCGTTCAGCCCTCTGGCTTTCAGTCTCTGATGTCAGTAATAAGAGTATCCTTAAACAGGTTGTTGTCTTGCCTGTCGACTTTTTCAGGTAAGGAAAAGCATTGATGTTGTATTCTTTGGTCAATAGTAGGGATCTTCGCTACATCAAGAAGTGTTGGTAGAAGTGGAGGCCATATTGCCTGCGATGATTCTGGCGGCACGTTGGAGCTTCTCTTTGTTGGAGGGTGCTAGAAAAGGTCCCCAAGCACCGATTTCGTAATCCATGGCTGTTCTAACGAATTGGATATAGAACATACGAAATACGAATTTCTTTGCTGCGTTGTCCCCAGTCGATGCCTGTCAGGCTTTAATAGCCTTGATCCGTTCTCTGACTTTTTTAGCAGCTTTGGAGGCGTGATATTTAAAGGTTAGGGATTGGTCGAAAGTGATGCCGAAGAAAACAGGATTGGGATTTCTACCCATTTGGTTGTCTCCTATTTTCAGGTTGACTCTGTTGTTAATTTCCTTAGCAATATTGTTCGCACTTTTCGGCGCTGATTGTAACTTTCCAAATCTTAGCCCACAAATCGAGGTTTCTAGAGAGGATTGCATTTTGACTTCGGGTAGAACCAGTAGTCACCATGGCTATTTCATGAGTAAAAAGTGAAGTGGTTGTGTCCTTCCAGTTCTGATCGATGTCCTTGATGTATAACAACAAAGCTGTTGGGGATAAAAATGAGTCTTTGGGGGAAACCTTCCTTCATAAAAACTCATTTGTAATAGGTATCCATAATTTTCACTCTGGCTCTTCTGTTGAAAAAGAAGATACACCGCGTGATGATAACACTTAGGAACTTTTCCAAACATTTTCCAAAAAAGAACTAACGCCAGACCTGGTCATGCTCCTTACAAAAGCCCATCCGATACAGGAGTTTTCTTCTTTTTTTGCAAAGCTTCTATGATGACTTGGGAGATTCTGGCATTTGTTTCTCGGTACTTCTGTTTATTTTTCTAAAACCATCTTGGTTTGGATTAATAATATTATTTGATTTTTGTCAGTATTCTTACCAGAAATATTTCTAATTCTGCTGAACACATTTCTAGGGTCATCCTTAGCGACAAACGACTTCCAATGGCTCTTGTTTGATAGTTTTCCTGACTTCTTTTTGGGTATGTTTATATTAATCTTTATAGATGTTGTTTTTAATATCGTTTCGTTTCGTTTCTATTTGTTTCTGTTTCATCAGGCTTTCAGGGTTTTTCTTCTTTTAACTTTGGGACAGGCAAGTTTGGTGGCCGCATTAACGGCTTGGACAAATTTGGCGTTTTGTTTTCTTTGACCTCAACAAGAATAGGGCGATGGTCGCTCCCCGTGTCTCTGAGGATACTCCACTCAAAGAGAGACGCTTTCGTAGTGTGGACCACTGACTGAGATATCAGGGCTAGAACAACAATCAGTAGTAATGAGGGTGGGCGAACCATTGTTAAGAATGAACATGTTGTTGTCACTCAAGAGATCAATATAGGTACCTCGTTAGAGTTGTTATCCCAGGTGTTAGAGTGAGCATTGAAATCCCCCAGAATGATCCAATCCCGCCCCGTAGGAAAGAGATCCGGTTGAAGTAGTAGATACTGAGGTCTGATGTACTCTGTCTGCTGGAATGTAGAAATCCTGTAAGAGGCTTTGGATTTGCTGTGGACGATAAGAATAGAACTGCTTTCGATGAAGTTAGTCTTTTTGAGTTTGTCGTTAGAATCACAAAATTCCCGTTACAGTCGGTATTGTTGCGGACGTAAAATATGACTCCACAATGATGAGTCGTGTTGAGATTATCTCTGTTATCAGTTTTACGGTCGCTTCTACTAATAAGGCAACACCCTTAGGTCCAAGGGTTAAATTCTGATATTTGCTATAGTCCTGGAATAAAATAGATAATAGAGATTTGAATTCGCACTTTTTCAAAATAATAGCTGGTGTCATTTTTTTATCAGAAAAAATGGCGAGGCACAAAAGCAAAGCCACTTGAGGGTTAATTTAATTCTAAAATCATGGGTCATTTTAAATCACTTGTAGGATATAATAAATTTGTCAAAGGGAGACTGGTATAGCATTGCATATCAGAACCAAAAACGTAAGATACATTGTGTCTCGCTACATAAAGACATGTTTCAAATTTTAACCAAGATTGTAATTTCATTTGTCGATAGAATCAGTTCTAAATTCGATATAATCAGTACACATATACCAAATTTCAGAGAAACATCAAAACAGAGACTAAATAATAATTAAAATTAAAATGTAATTCTCCGGTTGTTAAAAAATATTACCTTTAGCAGTACTGATGTGGTTGGGAAATGATTTATCAGTTCTCGTTCTTAAAATTTTCCACATTCTATTTTTAAAATCAAATGCACATTCCACTATTTTCCCATCCAAATCCTTATCCTTTTTTGAGAATTTTGGTATTGCAGCGAAGGCTCGATCTTGCTGTCCACCAACAAATAATTCACCAATCAATTCAGGAAGACAACTGCAATCAATAATAAAAAATAACAGATTCTATCAATGGCCCTACATTACAAGCTTATTAATGTAAAAAAACTGTTAACGCCGATTGAGGTCAAAAGACCCAAATAGAAAGCTTGTATCTCCTTAATATTATACATTAGCATTATATTTTAAAACATTTTTGTATCAGTCCTAACTATATATATACATTTATCAAATAGGACAAACCATATACATACATACATTCATCAGATAGCACAAACTATACAGGGAATAGAGTTTCAGACTTAAAAATGATTTAATCCTTTCATTTTTTGAAATAGTTTTTATAAACATTCCAAACATTTGCCTAAAGAGGATATACTGGTCTTGAAAATATAGACTACTGATGAAGTTACCATTGATTACAAGACGATTTTGCACAAAAAGTACATGTTTTCATATTAGCTTTGCAGTAATAAGTTCATTGTAGAGAAAAGAGATTCTACTAATTACAACACACATGTTTTATTCATTTCAATAGAAAGTGAATATTAATACATCTTTTCCTTTCTTTGATTATTTTTGCGCCCGTTACCGAAAAGCATATCTTTTTATTTCTCTCTTAAAATATTTGATATATTTTTAAAAGCTATAATATTCTGTTAACCTGTATAGTGAACTAAACAGTGAATTCATTTTCTATAAATTTTAATTACCTATGTCTCAAAGAACGGATGATAAAAATGTAATCAAACCCAATTACACATAAATAATAATATCAGCTTAGCATCCCAACTGTCTAGATATTTGAACTTATAATCTTCATCACAGTATTTATTCTACAGGCATGGGTTTGAGCAAAATTAAAAATCCCGGAAAACACCTAGAAGTGGACCTATCACGAACGAGCGACACGCGAAAATTTTTGAGGCCTTAATGTAAAAATATTATAACAAAGATTTATGAAGTATTTAACATAAATTTTTGTTATATAGTCTTGTGTTTTAGTAAAAGTTGGAATTTTGTTCAAAATCCCGGAATATTCTTATATTTTAATCTAAAAATATTTTTTTAAAAACCAATAAACATCGTTTATTTGAAAAGTAGAAATTTCTTAAACTAATGCACTAATAATAGTTGAAGTGTTGAACTCGACTTTTGGTAATATACATCAAGAATTGATCCAGATATCCACTAGAGAAACGGAGAATAAATAACCAACTAGAACTAACCCAATTTGCGGAACTCGTTTTAACTTATGCTACTTCTTGGAAAGTTGGTGTGGCGAGTTGGAAAGAATGAGGGTCGGTGGCTTCCTGTCAGAGGGAAATAAACCGACATTTTAAAAATAAATGATGATGATGAGATATGGGTAATTTTTTACTATTAACTTAGTATTTAGTCATAGTATTTTTTGTATATACTAAAAAGGTCCCCTTTGCCAAAATTTTGTTTACAAGTACAATTTTCAATATACAATCTAATGCAATGCTTTAAGAAAGCAAATTAAAATAATTTACTATTGACATAGTGTTCATTCATAGAAGAATTTTTTTGTATATACTAAAAAAGGTCCCCCTTGCCAAAATTTTGTTTACAAGTACAATTTTCAATATACAATCCAATGCAATGCTTTAGAAGTCTGAAAGTCTTTTTGAGTTAGAAATTTGGGCAAACTTAGACTTTTTTTTACTATTAACCATAGTGCTCATTCATAGAAGAGTTCTATACAGTATATCGGTCAAAAGAAATGCCACCACTAAAAATAAAATAATATTTTTATTTCAGTTTTATTTTATATCACGTTTTCCTATCTTAGCATAATCAACACATCTCCCTGTTTGCCGAAGATGACTCTCTTTATTATCTAGTTAACTAATAAGCCTGAAAATCAATCACAACTTCAAATTAAGCTACTCTAGTCTTTAAGATGCCTGGTTTCGTCAACAGATGTCAATACAACTCAATGTCTAAGTCTCTTCTTCCACTGTACAGAGACGCCTTAGATCTGTTGGCGTATTATTTAAACAACTATTCCAAAAACAGCAAAAGTATTTCTGTCAATCTGGCAACATTTTGAATCGTCCCAATTTAATATTACAAGGCTCCACTTTGTCACTAATGTTCAAGCCGATGGGAGATCTGAAATAGTAAGCACAGAGCTGCCAATGTTCAAAACACAAAAATATACTTATAAACATAATAATAATTTGCAAAACAAATTGAAAACATACCTTGGAGAATACTCGATACTATCAATATCATGGATTAAATTTCCAGAGGCTCTGTACAATTCTAAAGCATTCCTATAATTTTCATAAAATTTTATTTATTAATCAATTACTACTTTTTCAATTTAGTAGTATGTAAATAAAATTTATAATTAAGTTTCTTTTTGAAAAGTATTCCTATCGATTTTATTTACCAGGCAATCATTGTCCCGTTATCAGTACATAGTGCTGGCGGAGGCGTAATCAAACGGTAGAAATACATCTCACAAAGACGAGAAAGACAGCTGTTGATAAATGCATTGGCACCAACACCGCCACAAACTACCTGAAATTAATATTCAAACAATATTGTAATTAAGTAAAGAAGTAACAAGTATATTTCCACCAGGGATGACAATGCAATCTTCTTATAGGGACAATAAACGATTACCTATTTTAATTGCCATACAAAGTTGGCGTACATGATGTTACTTAAAAATTTATTAAAAGTTTAAAAAGGATGCAATGGGCAAATTTTTAAATAAATGTAGGTAGTCAAAAGTAAAAGTCGTGCTCGCTATTTTTATTAATACAATTTTCACTTCACAACTTCGTACTGACGGTTTTAATTTATAACAATATTAATTCTTCAGCACCACCAAAAAAATCGTTAAAAAACATAAAAGTTGAAATATGGTCCTCGTGTGTAGCTACAAATATCTGGACAATTCTACAAAAATAAATAAAACTGACCAGCACGCGATTTGGAGACTCCTCTGGTATCAGCTGAAACAAATCAAGATATCTCATTCCCCTTTGGACACGACGACACATTTCTTGAGCGACCGCAAATTGTGCTGATGCGCTGAGATGGTTTGCAGTTGGAATAACTTGGTTAGCTTTGCAATCTAAGTGTTAACAAAATCTCATAGTATTATCCTAAGTATACCTCGAGAACGACGAGGGGATATCAATAATCTTTAAGCAAAATATAGACCTACAAATGAACCTTTTAAATCGGCCCCTAGATCCTCTCATTGATTTTTAAAAAATTCTATTGATAGATAAATCTTTAAAAACAAAACAATGTACCATATGTTATCCAAAATCCATCTACTGAAAGAATGAATCTAAATTGCCACCCACCTAATATTTTATGGCTTATGTAAAAAAAGATTATCTACGAAGGTATGCATAATCAAAACTAACCAAATTTCTCCTCCTCTGCAGCAATAAGTTGCATTGATTTACTGTAAATGCCTGAAAATGAAAAGTTGCAATCTGGATGTCTTGGCCGCGTTAGAGAGAAACTAAAGTATTTCGGATCGCCCCCTCGACTGGCCATGACTTCAATTGCACTGCCTCCACTAATTTCACTAAATGGAGCACCGAGATTACGTAATTTCATTCTCCTAGCAATCTACAATCACAACACAACCACTGTACATATCCGGTTCCTGTTGACTTATATCAAAATACAGAAGCGAATCCAGGGGTAAGCAGGACTCCCCTATGCTACAAACACCATTGATTAGCTCAACTGGGAAACCAAACCTCTTTTTTAAAAAACAATATTGCTAATGAAGCTCTGAACAACATTGATATGTCATCACAACGTATGAGGCTTTGAAGAAAGTAGAAAGTGCTTCTAACATTAAAATTCACTGGGCCCCTAGCCACATAGGTATAGATGACAATGAACGTGTAGACCAAGAAGCCAATGTCGGGAGAGATCTCAATCAGCAGGTCATTAGTATAGATATGAAAAACAGAAAGATCAAACATCATTGACAACTTAGCGAGAAACTGAGCAAGATGTACAAGAATAAAGTCAAACATCAAACGAACAAGTCATCACCGCGCAACTCAGAACTGGTCACTCAGTATTATAAAAGCAGATTCGGTCTCAGTGACGACGGAAATTGCCCCAAGTGCAAGACAAATACCATGTCTAGAGTTGCCCAATGACGAGACGTTGACAAAACATTAGAGGTCGTCCAGCACTTGAGGCAGAGGAACCTTCATGCGGCATACCGGCCGGAGTCAGCAACTCTCTTAAACCGTATCTTCATTTGGCTTAACTGGTAGTTGCCGGGCATAAACAAAACTCTAGTTGTGTTTGGCAATCCGTGCTTTTTCTAGACAGATTTCGAAGCCGATACCAGCTTACACCTGGCTGGGAAAGGAGCAACGCCAGGGTGGTTAATCCGGAAATTTACCCGAATCTGGGAGAGGTTCCCCAGTTCTATCAGTGATACTAATTTTAGGAAAGTTTTCTCACTTTAAATGGAACTTGGTAAATAACTGACCTTATCTAGACAATCGCCAGGTGCAGCATCCAATGCTTCGCCAATGATATCAAAATTATCAATATCTTTACATAAAACCAATAGCGCATGACCGCCACTAACCAGCAGGGCAAGATAGGGAAAGTTGATTCTAAAATAAATAATTTAAGGTGTACTGAAAAATGAGTTACTTTCTCAAAATTATGTGCATTACAAGAAAAATGGTCAGTTTAAAAAACTCTTCAACAAAATAAATCCTTCCCGCAAGTCACTGGATAATTGTAAACAATTAAAATTGTCTTGCAGTTATCCAGTGAAGGGTCATAAACTTTCTAGACTTTCCTGGTCACAAATATTAGCAGCATGTCTGATAAATAAGTGCATCTCTTATAATACCGCAGATACTCAAAATTTATGTGAAATCAATTGTCCCATTAGTAAAGGTATCTCGCTTAAAGGGTATATTTATTAAATTAGTGCTACGTTTCGACAATCTTTATCAAATACACTTACAGAAGTGATCAATTTTATGATGATAGACAATTATGAACAAAAAGAAAATTCGATGGTCCAAAGTGGCAGATAACATAACATTGGACTCACAATACAGTCAAGAATAAAGAAGGCGGGGAAAGCTATATCACTAGTGTAGGCAAAATATCTATGCCTGTACAGTTATTCATTCATTGTTGTTTGAAATGTCGAATGATATTGATTCTGCCACCAGTCTTGCACAATAGGGTCTGATTGTAGCAAGTTCGGTCCGTTGAAGGCTTCGTGCTTGTTGTTGTCATGGTTGGATGAAAACTGGATGTAAACAATTAGTAAGTTTGGACGCTGGCATATTCTGTGACCCTGCTCTTAATGGTACGGTTTGTTTGACCTATCTACAATCTCCACAAATATAACATTTAATTTATTAAACAACACTTTTAGAAAAGCAGCTTTTCGGTTTCACAAGCGATGTAAAAGTTTGGACATTTAAGAAATTCTCTCTTATCTCTGAGTATCCAGCCCAGTGGTCTTTCAGTGGTAAAGATCAAACGGAGTTGTTTCAATTTCAGTTCTTTTTGCCAAGTAGGTGATGTTGCGATGTGCGCTTCATCTAGATATGGTGATTTTAAGTGGGAGATTGGACCTAGTCTCTCATGTTTAACGTTAATGAGTTGACGTGCTTTAAAAATGAATTTGCAAGGGTAGCCTTTGTTCACAAGCTTCGTTTTTTCGATACTTTGGTTTTCTGAATCTGGTGAAGAAACTGTCTTTGATTTTTTGGAACTCTGCAGTAACTAAGTTGAACTTTCTATGATGAAGAACGGAGCTCTCAAAAAGGTAGGTCGGTTTTATGTACAATTCTGTGTCAAGGAAAGGGAGTTTACCGTTCTTTGGTGTCTCATTGGTGAAGTAAATATTTCTCAGATTAAGTTTGTTTTGTAACAACACCACAACTGGATATCAGATAAGATAGAATGAATCTTAACTTCGATATAACGCATAAAGAAGGTGTTGTTTCCCATACTAATTCCATGCTCTTTGTATTTTAAGATGCCATTATGAATACAGACGTCATCAAGTAAACATGATCGAAGTAGACTAATGAAGTCTGAGGATTTGTGCGTTGATGAGTCCTTGTGGGTAGTGAAGAATTCAGTCACAACATTAATTAATCCTTTGTGTGCCGGTGTATCTTCAATAACGATGGATCAGTACAGATTCACAACATCAAAGGAGCTTTAAATTTCGGCGATAAATACCATGTTAACAGATTTGAAATAATGTAATTTTAAACCTTTGATCTTATAAGTAGTATTTCAAATTTAGATAAATTTTTTATTTTTTATTTGTGATCTGTGAATATAGTGTTTATCACCAAAAATTTATAAAATCATCCAATATTAAAGCAGTTTATGGTTTAATTTATAGAACTTTTAATTTTTCTAACTGAATTCAATTCTATGAGCAAAACATACATACATCACCCATATTAGTAGAAGACTTACTTATGTAAGAGCCTTGCCATTAGAGCATGGGCTTTCATATGATGGACAGAAATAATAGGCAAACTAAAAAAAACAATAAAACAACAAATAGATATCTTAGATAAATGATATTAACATGAGCCAAAATGAACAAATTTTTAAAATGGCAATAAATATATATCAGATGTTAAACCTACCAATACTTTTTAGCATTTTCTTTGGCATAGTTAACTCCAATTTTCAAGGAATGTGCCATTCCAGGCTCCGTTGTTAAACCAATGGCATCTAAATCCTAGAAAATCAAGACCCTAATCAGTAGGTATTTTAATGAAAAAAACATATTGGTTTTCATTTCAATTAGTTAACAAAGTAGGAATGTTTAAAAGTTTATAATGAAATGCCCTTACCTTCCATCCAATATTTGCATTATTCAGAGCTGTTTGAACAACACGATCAATACTTGACAAATGAAGTTCTGATGCAACTAATGGAAGTACTCCACCTAGTCTAGAAATAATCAATTAGAATATTTAAAAAACTACTAACTAATATATAAATATACATCATAAATTTATAAGTTATGTTAACTTATTAGATGTTACCATAAATCTGTTCATGATGGTCAAAACTGGACACAACAGATCCAATGGACACTCATATATTTTTTGTAAGAACAAAATGCCACAATAATACTGGCCAAAATTGTTAAAATGATGGTAAGTTCCTTCAAATGAGGCATATATCAAACAAATATGTAAAAACTACCCACTTTCATAAATGCACTGCCAAAGATGGTAGTTAGCAGAGCTAAACTGATTAATACACAGCTAAATATAACTCAAGTGTTCACACATGAATATTTAAAAATATCTTCAATTTTAAAAACATACCTTATCTTAAAGAGAAAAACAACTAGCAACACAGATCTCCACTAAACTGCATAAATTTTGTTCCATCTATGAAAACAGATAAAATAATTTATCACATTTATTACTACATTGGTTATTGATAATTTATTTAAATATCAACATCAGCCAACAGTAGTGATCTCACATAATAGATGATGTGCTACATTTAGCTCACAGTATAACTAGCACTCGACTGATGTACACATGTAAATAGAAAAAGAAAATAAACAGTTTGTAATGAAGATTGGACAAACCTTATATACATTAGTGTATTAACCCTTTATCATCCTTGGAGGGGTTGCAATGCCCTCCTAAGGTTTTTTAAATAAAATTTGGCATTGAGGTACTACATTCTGCTGTGGATCCTTTGGTATAAAAATGTAGTCACTGGATGGCCTGCTGAAAAAGTGAAGTTTGGTCAAATAAAAAATCGATTCTAAGGTCAAATATTGATGAAATTGGTTAATATTTGGTAGATACACTATAAACAGTCCATTGTCATATATTCTGGATTTTGTTCATATTTTGAACCAGATATTTCCCAATTGATTCTTAACAACCATAGAAAATTTCATTAAAATAATATTGACTAGAAAAAAGTGTCAAAAATTTACCATATTATGCAAAATCTTTTTTTTATTTAGAAAAAAATGAAAATGAATTTTATTGTAAAATTTGAATGGTCTAATGGAAAAACTTCAAATTTAAATTTGAAGATAGAATTAACATTTATGTAAAAATGACACAAAAGTCTATTTTCATTGGTTGTTGTAGTGCCCACCCAGTTCATGAAAATGAATATTTTTTAAATCCATAATATAAAGGCTTAGGATTAGTAGCTACACATAGTCTAAAACTTAGAAGATTTTATTGACATTTGAACCATAAAACAAGGTCCTTGATTTGAACTGACATATAGTTGACATATTTCTACAAAATTTTCAAATATTGCGATTTTTTTAAATATAAGGCCTAAAAATCAATACACAATATCGATTTTTTTAAATTTTTAAATCTTTGTAGTGATGAATCTTTCCAAAGTAGCTGTGTACTAAATTTCATCCAAATTTGTTCATGGAAATATGACATTGAGGGGGTCAAGACCCTCAAGGATGATGATGTTAAAAAGTGAAAGGCAATGAAGTTTAAGCATTGAAATAGTCATTAATAGTTGTCTGAATGGTGAAACTGGTAGGTGTCTATTGAGAATAAAGAAACATTAAAATACACTTACAGAACACTTAATCTAATCTGTGAAGCAATTTCTTCACCAATAATTTGGCCACTTCCATTAATAACAGCTGCTCCTGTGTCATCACAACTTGTTTCAATTCCAAGAATCAAAGGTTTTGTTTTAATTGAACAATAACAACGTTTCAAATGTAATAAAAATGTCTAAAGAGCAGAAAATAATTCTTTTACAAACAAATAATTTCAATATACCTACATATACAGAATAAGTACTTAAATATTATACAGATACTTACCTTTTTAAATAAATGTCTCATTAAAATATTCCACTAAAATATAAGGTGGAGTTTGATTACTCTGATGAAAGAGACAAAGCTTTTAATATAATTAAAATAATACAATAATACACACAATATATAAATTCATAAATGAAAATGTTGATGGGGGTGGCCACCACATACATAGAGTTTAGAGTCCGAAATTCATTATTTCAATGTATTTTGATGAGTCACTTGATCACTACATTCTAAATAGCAGTGAGTAGTTTTGAAACAAGTAGCAGTGTTGCCACTCTCCAAAACATAAATAATACCGCACAACTGCAAAAATACCGCCCCATGTATATTGATAATCGATACACTAGTTGGGGGATCTTGGGTGTGAGCATACCTGAGAGAGGGGGACTTGCCCCCCCCCCCCGAAATTTCAAAAAAGGGAGGGAGTCAAGCAAA
>JAUYWI010063821.1:0-15446 GCA_034780595.1 Parotoplana pacifica
AAGGCATCTTCAACAATAACCCCTTTCGGGATACATCCTTAGGGGGCCCTTTCTTGTTTCTGTTATGCAAATATATTTAATTGCATCCCTGAATTTTGTGACTTTGTTTTTCGACTATGAGCATTTCGTAGAGGCTGTTATTTCACACACACACCCGTAAAAATGTGGCTGACCCTAGTCATCCAAGTACAAAATCCGACCTGTTGAAGCCTTGAGTTAGCCAATTAAATTGGATGAAAATTGATTTTGGTCTGATAGCTAGTAAATTTGATGCACTCTTTAGGTTTAAAAATATTCCAAACTGCAGATTCGTTTGGACAATATTAAAAAAAGCGTTTTTTGACGACTTTGAACGCTTCGTAGAGGATGTTCCACTGTACCTATTTTCACCATTATTCGTTTAAATTTGTTGGTGTAGCCGCAGCGCGAATCCCATACAACAACCAGAAAGTGCTATTTTATGTCAATAAATCGACGTTAAGTGTTGTTGGTATTGCTTGAATTGTATAAAATCTGGTTTGTTTCGCTATATGATTTTTAACATTCTGTACACTTTGAAGGGTTTTCTACAACAACTGGCGCCCAATTTTAGTTTTCTCTGTGTTTGGTTTTTGAGTACATTGACCCTCATAAAGTGTTGGCAGACAAAAAGAAGTACGATAGACGGAAAAACATTATTTATTTAGACCATATAGTGGTCAAATGAATAATAAATATATGAAAATAAGTCACAAAATCGAGTTTCTCATCTTAACGCCATTGTTTTCAAATGGGAACAAATTCTTGAAAAAAAATCAACATTTTTCTAAACGACCTATATTGAAAAAATGTTCAAAATTCCAATCAGAAGTAACACTTTGATGAACTCTGAGGGACAAATGCAATAGTCGTAAGATCCGAAAACAAGATGCTATTTTTCATAATTTGATACTTTAAAATGCCCTTTTGTCAAATTATATTCACTGCTGTTTGCAAAATAGCCACGTTTTATGACGTCATCAGAGTGGGACAATCAATAAGAAGTAAAAGATTTATTAGAAGCAATTAAAGGAAACCAACCTGAGCGATTAATCTTAATAGCAGTAATCTATCGTATTGCAATTTGAAATGTTTTTTATTAATTTTAGGAAGAAGCAATGGTATACTGCGATAAAAATGCGTGGTCTTATTATGTGGAAGAACCTAAACGTCCCTTTTTGAAACCTAAAAGCTATGGTGCAAATTTTTCATGGGACAAGAAAACACGAAGAACTACTAAATAGATTTTATTTGTTATCTAACTAACAATATAGATTTATGAATTCTGTATTGGTTAGGGCAGTTATTGTAGTTATTTGCTTACCTAAACATTGTGTATACACTGCGGAATAAACACAAAATACAAATTACTATTATTTGCATTAAATAATCATATTATTCATTTAATTTTGCTGAATACCTATGATCTTATTTTTTGTATCGAATTGGTTCTTGATTCCAATATGAGTATTTTGTGTTAAGTTAATTCTAAATAATGAATTAATATTTCAAAAATATAAATTCTTTATTCTCTACAATGAATTTATGTGTATGTATAGTGATTCCTTTAGTCTTTTTGAAATCCTTGTTTATTTGCTTGAATAAAAAGCTTTAATTTTGTTTATATGTAGAGGCTTTTGTTTATATTTGACAAGTATATTAATGTTTAATATATATATTTTTAATTAATGATATGGTTATTAGAAAAAATATTTTAGAATATTTTGTTTGAATAGTTGGTATCATCCTTAACCTTCAGTAAATACAGGTAATTCCATAATAATAGTTAATTTGAGTTAATTATCCTCGACCTTTGGTACTAGGCCGTTTTGCATTATGAGTTAGCAAGCCTTGTCTTCGTATTTAGGACAACTGAAATATGCAATGGATTATTTGTTTTTAGTAGGTGTCTATTCTTCTTCTGGCTATTCCCACATTTAGGTTGGGTCGCCTGTGCGGATCCTTTTCTTCCATTTCTTCCGGTCCATTGCATCATCCTCTGGGACTCCCGCCTTATTTGTTTTTGGGTCTTCCACGCTTCCTCTTCCCCACCTTCATTTTCTGACCCACATAGTCCACCTCTCTCCTAACCACCGGAGCCTCACCCTCAGTTTTCCTTTCAATTCTCCCTCAGCTTCTCATTTCTCACTTTGTCAAGTCTGGTCAGTCCTAAAGACGACCTTAGCATTTTCATCTTTGCCATCTGTATCTTTTCTTCCTGCCCCTTTCTAGTAGTCACATTCCATATAGCGTTGCTGGTCTCATCATTGTCTTATACACCTTGTCTGGTAGGTGTCTATTATTTAGGCATTTTTGTCTTGTCATTTGTCTATATTGTATGATGTCATTATTTTTTCATAATTTAATAACTACATTATAAGGTGACGGTTGTGTACACAAAAAACGTTTAAACTGATTACCGTACTATATTTCTTTAGGAATTTTGATTGGCTGAATGGTACTTTCAATCACCAAGCTTGATTGACTATCTGATCATGCTTCAGCTTGGGTACAGAACAAGATACACAATTACATAGATTTGATCTGATCTTAAAAAGTTGTTATTTCTATGTTAATGACATAATTTACAATTCCATGGA
Source organism: Parotoplana pacifica (assembly GCA_034780595.1). Lineage (NCBI taxonomy): Eukaryota > Metazoa > Platyhelminthes > Proseriata > Otoplanidae > Parotoplana > Parotoplana pacifica. The sequence goes on from JAUYWI010063821.1 coordinate 2,619, forward strand.
TTAATTTTAATTCTATTATGTTAGTACTGTCGAAGGCTTGACATGAATTTTTTTAATATATATTTGGCTGCACCAAAAGATTTTATTTTATTTCTGAATCTAAAAGTAGGCAAAGTTGAAGATATCTGCTGTTAGAGTTTATTATGGAGCATTTACGTGTAGAAATTTATGAAATAATGTTATGCAATATCTGTAATCATCGCTACAGTTACTAATTTCAGCTAGGAAAATTTAATATATATGTACTATTTATTTTTGATGCCATTTATGTTTGTTTGTTTATTACATTATCATAAAATTGTAAAATAAAACTTAGAAAGCAAGAACATTTGTGTTACAAATTATTCTACCTATTTCTTTGGTATCCATTTTTTGAGTAATATGTTTTACATATATTATTTTTAGAATTATGGCTAAAGAACGATCACGAAGAGATAATGCTGGTAGCAAAATGGCTCGTCTTTTGAATGCAGAAGATGAGGATGAGTTTTATACAAATACATACGGTGGATTCACAGAGGTAAGAACTACATACATAGTTTATTTTAGCTCGAAGCAGTGACCCTTAAAATTAAGTGACGTCATCAATGGATTCGGAGCAATATCCAATGCTCAAATACATCATTATTTGGTAAACAGGAACAAATTCAATGGCGTTTCTTTCAACTGAGGCTATATAACTAACTGGATTAACAAATTTAATATTTTATGTAGTTTTAATTATTATCTATTATACATAAGAATGTATAGCTATTTTGTCTGTTACTGAAAGTCCATCTAAATATATTTTATTAATGTAAAGCTTTCATTGATTTAAATTGATTGCTGGAATATCTTTTCATTTTCAAATGAAAACAGCATTTTGTAATTTATTTAAAAAATAACATGAAAAAATCTAAAGAAGTTATTTTATGGGTTTATTATTTTATTGTAACATTAGTTCTTACTTTCATATTTGGCATGCGCTTTACCATAGTTTCGTATCTGTTTAGGAACAAGATGATATGGATTACAAGTCGGAATCATCGGTGGATGATATCTTCGATTCTGATATCGATTTATCTGAAAATGACGAAGTTAAGTCAGATGACGACGATGATCAAACCAAGAAAAAGAAAAGGGTTGTTACAAAAGCTTACAAAGTTAGTACACAATATGTGGTGGTAACATTTCATTTATTTGACAAGTTACATACATATTTATTATTGGTCAGTTAATTAAATCTTCTTTCTTTCATTTTTCAAGTCCATTTGGACTTGCTTTTCCCCACAAATTTCTGTTATTTTAGAATTGTGTTCTTATTAGGAACCCAAACGTCAGAAATCCGCTAAATCATCAGATGTAATTGAAGAAGTGCCTGCCAAACTAAAACCAAAAGTCAAAGTGGACAAATTACCACCAGAGCCTGTTGTAATTGGTAAGTTCTTACATCGACCCATTCCGAGATATTTCTTGTTACCAAAATATCACTGGCAGTGTTATAATGGGGGGGGGGGGTCTAGACCCCTCCTAGCTCATTTTATGCTCTAGTTAAAAATGGTATCTCCGATTTTTGTTGTCACAAGTGAAGGTCCATAGTTTTTCATGTAAAAGTTGGCTTCATACCCTCCCAAGGTCATTTGGTGATCCAATATTGCCAAATTTTTTGAAAACTGAAGTTAAAATTACACATATATGGCTCATATTTGGTATATATGTTGAAAATTCTTCATTATTCAAGCACATTTGAAAATATTGATTTTTGTCTACAAGGTGCAACCTGAGAGCCAAGCAACAATCGTTTTTTTAAGAAATTTGTGATAAAAGTGCCAACGGATAGATTTTTTTATAAATTGCAAAAGATGCATAATATCCTCTTTAGAAATTGTAGACAATTTCATAAATTTTATTGCTCCAAACAAAAGTTATGAAAATATTTGTGTCAAAAATTGCCCATCTATGAAAAGTCTTTTATGTATCTATGTGTTTAGATAGAAAAATTCGATTAAATAGAACCATTTATATGCGAAGCAATTCATTATTTGAAAAGATAACTTTTATGGACTTGTACTAGTATGGTGTGCCTCTGACCAGCAACCATAAAAGTGAGCCATCCAAATATTTGCAAGATAGGATGTTTCTTTTAGATTTTAGGGCAATTTAGGTGATTTTGTCTAAAAATATCGATTTTCTTGTAAATCAATATTTTTCAAAAATATTTTGGATTTGGAGCACACACTCAATTTGAAATCATTCGAATAAATTTTAACCCCGGCATTATCTTATCTAAAAAATACCTCGTGGATACAGGGGTATTACCACCCCCGGGATTCCATACTTCCCATGATTGGGCTGAAATATAGTACACAGGTACCTTGAAATGATTCACTCCCCATTATTAGGCGCATATAAGGAAATAAGATTATCAACGAAGGTTTAGTACTCAAAAACTTGTTTAAAGAGTACTATCTTCTTGAGGTAAAAAATGACAGAGCTTAGCCAATTAAGATGTAAAGATAACCAACTTGTTGATCATTGGCTTCAGGGATCCTGTGATACGTATTTGAGTCATGACATCCAAAACGAAATGTGTAGACTTATGGTTCATTCATTAATCCGAAGTTTTGTTGCTGATATGGGAAACGCGCTTTCTTTTCTATTACTGCGGATGAATATACCGACATTTCTAATAAAGAGCAGATGACAATATGTGTCCTCTGGATCATGAACAATTAAATTTGCACGAAGACCTTTTAGTTTTCTACAACATACCAAGTATTAAAGCAGAAAGTATACATGGTGTCAGCTATAAAATATGCATTAATCAGACTTCAGCTCTCTTTATCTCAACTGCCGCAGTCAATGACGATGGTGCCAGTAACAGAAAGGTCATTATTTATCAGTAGTAGCAAAGTGTCTCTTGGACGAACAGCCAAAAGCACTTGTCAGCAATTATCATGCACACTCCCTTAGTCTAAGTGTGAAAGCAGCAACATCAGGATGCAGATTCTTTCTGAAGCAATGAGCACGTCAAATGAAATTGTAACACTTATTAAATATTCTCCTAAACGTGAAAACGTTTTGGGCGAAATCAAGGAAAATATTGAAGAAGAGGCTCCAGTGGTGGATCGTCAGGGCCGAGTATCTGAAACGAATATTGGACAACTTCTAAGAATCACTGATAATAATAGCATGGGATGATTTTTTTTAAATTCGCAGGATGCAGATGTTCGAGGCCGCATTGTGGGATGTCAGGCCCAGATGGACACATTTTGGTATTTCTTCAGTTTGCATTTGGTGCACCTTTTATTTTCTGTTACCAATACTTTGTCGAAAGCCCTACAAGGAACAAAAATGACAGCAACTGATGGAGAACGTATGGCCAATCAGACCAAACAAGTTCTGGAAAGAATGAGAACCGATGAAACTGTCTGCTTATTTTATCAGGTTGTCCTGAAAGCACATCACATTGGTGAATCAACTTTGCCGCCAGATTCGAAATTGGGTTAAGTAAAGGGTAAAGGGACACAACATTGAAGATCTCTATCGCCGAATTTTTTTGAAGCGATTGATATGATGACGTCAATCCACCAAAAGAGTTGTGAATCAATTCTGGTAAAATCGATTAATTCAGAACCGTTTGATATTTGCAACCTATAATGATGATCTCAACTTTGAAAAACTGGCTCTTTAGCTTCCAATGTTCCATATCATGATGGCAGACACTTTTTAGGATGTCCAATGTTTCAATGATATTCTCAAAGCAATGAAACAACTAGGCCACTGTGAGATGCAGATATTTTTTTAGGTAAAATTCTCTGCAAGCTGATCATGGTCAACCCAACGACATCTGCAACAGGTGAAAGACGATTAAAAATATGGCTACGCAATCAAATGAATCAGGAGCGATTTAACAACCTGGCAATTCTGCATTGTCGCAAGGACCGATCAGCTAGATATCTCTTGCACAACAATTTGCTAATCGCAATGACAAAAGACGGAAATAGTTTGGTCACTTTGTCGAAATTCATTCTGCATTCGTTAACTGTTGTTTGTACATTAAATCGTGTTCAAACAATAACACACCAAATAAATGTCATAAATTATTTTTTTTGTTAATGCGCCCTCTAGGATTATAGCCACCCATTTTTTGCTATGCTCCGCGGTCCCTGATTAATTTATTCACTTTTTATACATATTCACATATTTATGTACCACCTTTATAGAAAAGAAAACACTACGGCACTCGACTACGGCCAAAACTGTAGCAATTGGAAGAAGAGAAAAGGAAATAAAGGCACGTCAAGCACATTTGAAGGAGATGGCTCAAAGAAAAAATGTCTCTGAGGTGCGACGGTTGACCCAGGAGGAACTGTTAGAAGAAGCTAAGATTACTGAGCAGATAAATACAAGGTCACTGTGTAAGTGTTTGAATAGCGTATTGCTGTAAATGTTATGTTAGTTTTGTGTATAAAAATAAAGTAGCTGTCCCTGAAGTCATTTGGACTTAGTTGGCCAGTTCACCGTTTTATATTTATCGTATGTACATGAAAATCTTATTTGCAATTTTGTAAAAATATCACAAGTTTGTAATAGCTTCAACATAAACAAAACTTTTTAAGAAACTATCCAAATTATTATATGAAATCACATGTTCTATAAATAAGCTGATGAAGTCTACATTTATAATGAATTTTAATTTTTTTACTAAGGATTAGAAGGAAAAATGTTTAGTGGACAGAACTTATAGGTTTGATATTATCATATCTACAAAATGTGCAAGGACATTTTAAATTGCACGTTTTTAAAACAATTTTTTTTGTTTTTATATTTTTTAGTACAATATCAGCGTTTGGAGTTGGAAAAGAAGAAAGCCAAGATACAAAAGCAAGTGAATCGCGGTCCTATGATTCGATATCAGTCAATCACCGTTCCCCTTATTGATGAAGAAAGCAATGTATTTGGTATTACTGTTGACTGTGTAACGTAAGTTCTGCTGTGCTAGACTAGCCTCTGGTTAGGATATCAGTAACCGATTGATAGTCGGACAACATTAAAGGAAGATTAGTTTAGATACGCTTTAACCAATAAACGTACCGAATTAGCAGATGAGTCTCGTTCTTATGGATTAGATATGTTTGTAGTGTTAAATTCATGTCAATTTTTTCTTTAGTGGTGAATCATCGGAGCGACCTCTTCTGCTAAATGATACAAAATGTTCTAGAACTTTTGTCACTTTCACTGATGATGCAACGTTCAAAAAGACGTTTAGTAAATGTCGCCCTCCGAGGCCCCGTGACAAGCTATGTCCAATCACTGGAAAGTAAGCTGCTGATTTTCAAAATATGAGTTCTTTTTCGTAATCGATGGCAGGAGTCATTTTGATTTTGCTGTCATTACTTACAGAAGGATATAATTTTAGTTATCTGTTTGTAGTTTTCATTTTTGTTTGCTAATATTACAATCCAAATCAAGTTAGAATTATTCCTAGTAGGCTAAAATGTACGTTCTATGTCAACATTTTATAATGGGTAGTAGTAATTGAAATAGTCGGATATTGGACATCGTGATTTCATAAGCTGAATTGTTAATTTCTAACTTTTTAGATCTGCCCGCTATTTGGATCCGTTGACCAAAACTCCCTATTATGACCTGGCCGCCTTTCGTGTTCTTCGGCACCTTTATCAACTTCATGTCGATGCAGGAGAAAAACCGATTGATTTATTGAGAAAATTTCGAGATGGTTGCCTATCGGTGCCTGATGTGCAAGTCACTCCTCCTGGTTTGGCATAAAACTAATTGTCCCATTCATTTAGTGCCAAATTAGCTCTATTCTCTTTGTATTTTGGATATTGTAAATTGAAATTATCTATTCATAGTAAAGTACGAATTGAACTCAGCCAACCTGTTGGGTAAAAACGTTTTGGATTATTGGTACTTCTTTCAATTCCGATTTAGAGGAATTTGATATTTCCATTATATTGTCAGTAAAATAGTTACTTATTATATAATTTTTGAGAAAATCTCTATTTATTAGGGATCTACATCGATGAGGAACATATTTTTTCTGAATTCATTCTACCTTTTTTCTTTTTATTGCAAATCAAGCAATTTCTCTTTACTTTTATGCTTTGATATCAAATATACGAACATTTTATATTGCTCGGGCTGTGATTACGCCTAGCTGATGAGGCCCAACAAGGCCGAAACAGCTGTCCTAGGCTATCAATTGCGAGTAATATGCATAAGAAGTATATTTCTATCAAAGTATACCTGTTTTTATTATTAGTCTTGAACATATTAGGGATCTACATCGATCAGGAATATTGTACTCGTACTAAAGATTGCTCCCCATTATGTATCATGGCGTAGGAACAAAAAATGATGCAAATTGTACTTTGTAAAATGCTTAGTTAGTTTTTTTTATTAATATTATATTAGAAGATCAACATGGTGTATTTTAGAAGGGCAAAATTCAAAGGGCGCATAGGTATGGTGGTATTCACTCTCCACATATTTAGAATTTTTTTGTTTTTATTGGGACGTGAGCAAAAGAACGTCGCGCCCCTTACACAAAAGTGCATCCATAATGTGGGTCATTGCTCGCATGCTTACCTTTTCCATAATTCACTCTCTCCCAATTCCACCGATTTGTCTGTATTTGCCATTATGTTCGTAGTCATATTTCATATACAATTCTCAAATGTTACATCAGTACATCTTGTTAAACACAGTTGAATATCAGGCCGGTTGACCCTCTGTAGATGTTGCGTTTTTGTATATCTGATAGACTTGGGATGGGGTACCATGCGCCCCTTCAAACTAACATGCTTCCCATGGACCGATTTAGCTGAAATTTGGCACATACCTGCCTCATGACAAATGAGGAAGATTCCCACGTCAAAAATCCATACTGGGCCCTATGACGTCATCAAGTCAGGAAATCTGATATTTTCTAGTTTGCATACTTTGATGAAGATGAAATTTGGATACATGTTCCTTGGTTAAAATAATTTAGATTTTAATTGGCACTTTTTCAAAATGTTATTGATTATTGATTTTTTAGGCTAAAATTTAATTAAATCAAAATTATAAACATGCTTCTAAAATCGAATTCAGCTATTCTGTTTGTTTCAAATTTGGCATATAGACTTTAAATCCCATCTAGTTTCTAATATTCAAGGTCCAGTCTGTAATTTCTGTTCAAAAGTGATGATTACGCTAAATTATGACTTTAATTGATTTATTAATAGTTTCTAGCTCATTTTGGTAGTTTTGCTCAAATAAAATATGAGAGAAAATGCATCGACCAGGTCTGGTCTCAAAATCGGTTGACCTCAATTCTTAACTTTGGATAAAGCTCCTTGGTTTTTTACTTGGTACACTAATTACACGTCACATAAAGACTAGGTGTGCTAAATATACAGGAATTTTAATGGATTATTAAGAAATTAAATTTTGTATTTCTCCTATCTTATTGGATTTTCATTAGTCATTTTTACACAAAAATTTTCATAACTTTTTTTAAATAAAATTTTCAACAATGAGGCATCTGCCAGGCAACCATTCTCTGGAGTTTGAAGAAAATATAATCAATACATTTTTTTAATTAAAAAAATAACATGTTCAAATATTGTTGTCTCTCAGGTTGCACCCTAGTTACAAAAATCAGTAGTTTTAAAATGCTGGAATATATTTAATAGTGATATGGTCTTTTTTTCACTTTAGGATTTATTTTTTTGTAAAAAGTGCATTTTTCCCAATTTGACCAAACTTGATTTTTTTCAGAGGGGTGACCATAGTGGGGTCAGACCAAAATAAAATTTATATCAAAAGATCCGTAAAAAAATTGGTGAACTGATACCAAATTTCATTCAAATCGGTTAAGGTGTTTTCGATCAATCTGAGAATATCTGCTGGGGGGGTACCACTCCCCGCCAAACTTAATACGTAGGCTTAGTTGACAATTTTGTACTGCTTTGTATTCTGTACCCAGCGTTGTCCTTAAAGTATGTTTTATATTACAATAATATTATTCGAATTTTGTACAGGAATTTTTAAGTAACTATTTGTAAATGTTGAACGTTAATTGCCTTTTTTACAAAACTTAGTTAGGGCGAAAATTGGCGTACTTACCTTCGAATCGTATAAAAGCATGTTGGTACATAGATATTGCTTTCATTCATTTTAGAGTAAGAGCCGAATATAGTAGTTATGGCTCTTTAAAAAATTTGAGGTTCAATATTTATTAATGTTTGGTAGGCATATTATGTACATACTGTAAATAACTAATTTTTAACTAGTACCTATTATGAATCTTTTGAACATTCATTTGTTTTACCCCAAAATTATAGAATTCTGTAACTCAGCCAAAATTTGTACTTTTATCTGATTTGTAATTATTTTTCGATTAACTAACCTCTATTATAATGACTTTATGTTCTATTTATATAGGCAATACCGGAATAAAGTGCGTTTTTTTAAATAATTGATTTCATAGATTATAAATTGTACAGAATTTAATTTAGATATTAACCATAGATTAAGAATATCTATTTAAATTTCAAATATATTTCAAATTAATTGCATAGAAAAAATTACATTATCTGCAGAAAGCTAACTATGGAATGTACAAAACAAAAGTTATATTTTTAATCGAAAGTTTAAGGAGCTGCGATATGAAAGCGACAGAAATTTACAATATAGCCAGAACTGCATGGTCTGAGGACTACTTGGGTACTAGGCGTATTCAAAAGCTCTGCAAAGAAATCGAGGAAGCCGAAAGAGTTGATTTTAATCAACAACCTGGTGGCGGTAGGAAAAAAGCCAACTTCGAAATGACAGTGTTGAAGATGTGCAACATTTATTAGAAGAAGGCCGAGCACAACAATTCTGCAAATATCTTCTCTATTGAACATCCCTCAGACCATGGGAAAAAAACAAAATATAACAGAAGATCTCGATCCTTTATGGTTGCATACTAAATGCGTACCACACACTCTTTCAGAGAATAATAAAGTAGTCCGAGTAGAGCTATGTAAAGAATAAAGTAAAACACTTCCAGGAAGACTTTGCAGATCAAACCTGGTCACCTAGCAATACGATTAGATGTTGGATTACTGCTGACGGGGACGAACAATAGCTACAAACGTCAAAAAGAACTAATATGGAGAAGACATTTCTGGGAATAGTAGCGGTATCTCAGAAAGGGCAGCATTATTTTGAAGTTTTACTACAGGGTGAAAATATCAATAGCGAGCAACTTACAAGAACATCTCCGTAATGAAAGACCTCCTACACTTCCAGAAAATATGGGGACAATGTTCGCCCCACGTAGCCAGGACCAAAATTGAATATATTGAGGAGAACAACATCCGACTGCTTCGTCAACCTCCTTATTCGCCGGATTTAAACCTATGCGATAGGTACCTTTTCCCACAACTGTATTCTCTTACAACCGTCTTCCATTCAGAGGACGATATTACCAATTTTATCAGTAAGCAATTGCATCTTTTCACAGCGAATCGCATGAACAAGGCAGTGGATGACATGATTATTCACATGGAAGGAGTGATCAAAGATTGTGGTAGCTATTGATAAGTCCATAAAATTTGTTCAAACTTTAATAAAATGCTTAAAGAAAGATGTAGACTTAATGTATACAGCTAAACAATCAGAAAGGAAAGCAAAGGCACTTACAAAAGCCCTGGTGTACTGATTGAGCAAAACATTTGGATTGGAGTGGGATGTGGGACGGATACGCGTCGTAGTCGGGGAAACCCTAAAGCAAACACAAAGATTGACGTCCAGCAATATATTTAACGTCTGGTTTTTTAAAATAACTATAAATATAGGCTATACCGGAATAAAGCAGGTTTTTAATAATTGATTTTTAGATTATAAGTTGTATAGTATGTATATGTATACATATATAATATAACAATAATAGTGTGACAAGGAATCAGAAATATATATTTAGATACAGACGTACAGAATTTAACAATAAACTGTTAAATTGAAAATGATAGAAATCACTTTTACATATTTTACTAGTAAGAATAAACTAATAAAAGTAGACAAAAGATAAAAAAATATAGGGTTAATTAGATATTTATCCAAAGGCTTTATCAATATATTTTACAATGAATAAATTCAACTATCAAGTCGGCAATTGAAAAAGTTGTAGGTAGGCAAGACATAGATCAAGAAAAATCAAACAAATAAACATAAAGTAATAGAAAGTGATTACTGAGTAAAATTAACATTAATTAATGGGTTAAATTGTTTATGAAAGTTTTCACAGCGGCTTTCCTTTGAAGAGAATCAGTAAACCCTGCTGAAACAATTTTAATATAAATGCTGTCTAACGTGATAGAGGAGTTATGAATGGTGGAGAAATGTTCCAAAGGAGGCTGCAAGGTTTAGAAAGATGTTCTTTTAATCTAGATAGAAAAGTCCTATGGGTTTCACCAATGTATACAGATTTGCAAATGTTACAAGAGATGTGGTAAGTAACATTTTTCAAGAGACATAACTTATGGTGTGAACATAAGCATGAAACTGAAGGGCAAGACAAAGGAGTTGAATAGAGAGAGGTAGTGCAGTAATAAAAATAGGAATGATATTAAACGGGAGAGTCACTTGAGAAATTTTATGTCTAATTTTATTGGCAGAACTATCATTAACAAAAGGGAATCTAAGGTAAATTTCCAAGATGTACTATTTCCAAAAAATATCAATTTTAAAGCAAAATAATAGTAGACACTCTACCACTTAAGATATATTATGGGTTTTTGAAAATATTGATTTTTATGACCAGGGTTCAACCTGATAGCCAAAAAACAAGCTTCATTTTTTAATTAGCTACAAATCTCTTTAAATTTTAATACTATTTTTCCTATAAAAGTCTAACAACTGGAAAATTTCATTAAAAAAATATTGCTCTGGAAAAAGTTATGAAAATTTATGTGTCATTAAAACTATATGTAAAAAGTTTTAAATCAAACTTAGAAATCACCTAATAGATTACTTGTAAATATATAAGTTGCAGACAAACTTTTTTATAACAGCTATGGCCTTTTTCCTCATCAAAGCAATGTTGAATGAAGCTGCTGCTGTTATGATCATTCAAACTAGAAATTAAAACTTCGATTTAAAATATTGGCTTAGGGAATGAATTTTCTGTGAAAAAACCATCTATAAAAACAGAATTTTTCTCAAAAATTCCTGATACAAATCTTAAATCTCACTTCATTCGGATTTATTCTTTTTGAGATGGTGATGTGTCATTCCCCTTCATCAGCAAAGGGTTTTTGGTGAAAGTAGAAAGTACAATGGTAATGCTTGATATATCGAATTAGGAAACTTGATTTTGGTGATTGTGAGCATAAGTAGTGATTATAATGGTAGTACATAGTATGTTTAATGGACTGCTTACTAACTATGCATAATATTATTAAATGTATTTTTGAGCCTTTATGCACCCTCCAATTTACATACATTTGACAGTTTGTCTATTGTTTTTTATTTATAGCCGAAAGAAAACATCTACACCATCCCGAATTTGTTGTCAGTGTGTCGCATATGCAGTGTGCCAGTGATGGGCTATCTCATCACAACTGACCAAATGCAATTGTGCTTCTGTGTTGCCTTTGTAGCTGCATTTACTGACTGGGTAAGATGTTATGGCTATCTAGTAGGAACATTGGGCAATAGATAACATTTTACCTTTTAAGCTTTTTAATTCTAATTATCAAAATTAGTTTCAATGCTCAGACCATTTTGTTGTAATTTTTGGGCATCATCAATGCTGTTTTTCACAATACAGTTTGAACAGTTATTGCATTTCCCTCTGAAATGGACTGTTGGTGGATTATAATTGTCAAGAGCTGCACACAACTATCAAACAAATGCCCCACGAAGATATCTAGCTCCAATACTTTTTGTTGTAGTGCCTTATTATTGTATTTTGTTGGTTTTAGTGCTATCTATTTCTCTCTACATCATGCCTGTTCTTCTGTAGCTCGATGGTTTCATTGCCACCCAATTTCCAAGTCAGAGGTCGGCATTTGGCAGCTATTTAGATCCCCTGGCTGACAAACTGATGATCACCTGCTTGTCGATAACTCTGGCCTATGTCCATCTTCTACCAGGTAATATCCTGACTTATCATGCCAACAATTCTTTTAACTTTTGAATTTACAAATTGGTTTTAATTTTGAACTTATCCATTTACTATTGATCAAATCTTTTAAAAGCAGTAGGATAATTTTACTGTTTACTCAACTCCGAATTGGTGTGTTTGAGAGTAATAAAAAAAATCTTTTAAAAGCAGTAGGATTATTTTACTGTTTCCTCAACTCCGAATTCGTCATCTTTGGGAAAATCCACAAAATATCACAATTTCAGTTTTTTCCATTTTCATGTTATGAGACATGCACTACATCATAGGTCTTTTCCGGTGAGGTTTATCACAGATTGTTCAAAAAGACAACTGATTTGCATGAAATTTGGAATGAGTGCGGAATTTTTGGTGTAAAGATTTTAGAGGTCAAAATTACAAATTCGTACCAGGTTATTAGTATCTATGGATATTTGGGGCAGGATAATTTTAATATTAGAATTAGTAAAGATGCTAATATTCCTAATATATGTATAATGGACTGCTAAGTTTCATAAGTCACCCTACAAGTTTAGATTTATCAGTGGTGCTTCTAATAATACTATGTATAACTCATTTAGCTAAAGTTGTTTGTCTTGCTCTGCAGTGCATAAAAATCATTTTAAATCATACTGCAATGCAATTGCTAAACGTACAGGTATCATTCATTATTGGAGTGTAGATAATTC